>QBDW01000890.1:0-109847 GCA_003261595.1 Maconellicoccus hirsutus
ACCCAATGTCAATCGGTCTTTTCTGTTTGTAACACTCTTTTATTACTGCACTCTTCTTTTGTCACTTCCTCTCATTTCTGTACTTTTTTAACACTGCTTCGCTTATAGCACTCCCTTTGGATGTTGCACTCTTTTTAGGTATTCTCTCTCTCTTTTGCGCTGTTTTGGCACTTGGTTGTTTGCAACGCTCTCTTTCATTTTTGCACCTTTCTTCAACACTCCCTCTCATCTTTTCACTCCTCTTTGGTACTTTTTTGCACTTCTTTGGTTCCAGCGCTTTATTTCATAGTTGCATCCTTCAAGGCACACTCTCTCATTTCCACAACTTTATGACACTCCCTCTCTATACATTGAATTTCTTTTCAGTCACAAAGATAACGAAATACACGATGAATGCTTTTCACGAGTCGAATTGCCAGCTTTTTAGTCCATTACAGCTTTCAAGACAGCAAGGGCAATGAACCGTAATATCGATCTGAAGATTAGGAGCAAGTTGATTGGTACCTTCACATAGACAAATCACCGATTAACCTCTGGGGCTGGTACTTCCAAAAGATCCTAGCACTCTTCGGAAGTTCAGGGTACCACGTTGTATCCACCCTATTACCGCCAGTCCCCCACAACACCCCAAATCATCAGAAGAGATTACCTTTGCACCAGACTCCCGCGTCTCTCCGGTTTATACTCGTCGCTCGGATGCAGCGTACAATTAGACGACGTCTTGACGCTGCCGGACGACGCACCATACGAGACATCATAACTAGCCCGACGTTCCGGTCCGCCCAACGAGGTCATCGAGCAATTACAACTATACCGATCGCAACTAGCGCGCCTTTGCTCGGTCGAGTAATCGGAGAAGCTGCTCCTTCGATCGGCGTCGAAAACCGAATTCGGCTTCAGTAATTGATTCTTGTCGCATTTCTTAAACAAATTCGACCCGTTCTTGGATTTCTTGCTCTCTTTCTCCTTCCCATCGGGTACACACTCCTTGGTGAACTTGACGCCGGCGCAATGCGCGAAAATATTCTCGTAATTATGATGCGATTTCTTATCGTGACCTTTCTTCTCGGATGCCGGCTCTATCACCGCGACACTTTTATGTTTATCGCGCAACATCGCCGCCGCCGATAGATAGCGAAACGTCACTGTCGCGAGCGTCTACCGTAACGAATTTCGCCGCCGTGTCGATACGGTCTCGTAAGTCATCTCGCGCGCAACGAACAGTCACCACGGAGGCTCCCCTCTTTGACGCCGATACGGCTACCGAAATCGTACAGCCGACGGAGCTTCAACGGCGGCCACAACAGGGCCCACCTACGTCCTATAAGAATGCGATCGTCCTTCGTTAAATTTCACTGCTGTTGTTGCCACCACACCATCGTCGTCGTCGTCGTCGCCACCACCATCCTCATCATCATTACCGTGCCATCTCCGCTCGAAACCCCTCCCCACCCTGTGCTCTTTTATTACACATACCCTGGCCTACGATACCGCTTATAGATACACGCCCGAAACCTAAAAATCGAAAATACCACATCCGCTATATAACTTTTCGCAACGGCGGTTAAATTAAATTGATAAAACTTCGATACACATATTCTGTGCGCGCGAGCTTCGGACCAGCGTAATTTCACCCTCTTCCGCGACCCCCTCCCGTCGCTCTTTTTCGGCGTGTTTACACAGCAAACACATTATTACACGTAAAAGCAAATATCCCATAAACGTTTTTTTTTCCTCCGCTTCCACATAATCGTGCTCTCGTTTTGTTTTCCTTTCTCCCGCCGCCCGCACTTCGCCATCGCGCGCCTTTTCGCTACGCTTATAATTTTATTACCCGGGGCGTACAGAGCGTCATGGGCACGCGAGGTGTTCATCGCCGCCCCTCCGCCCTTCCGAAACGACCCCGCGCGAACAACCACCAACCCGGAGATTAGACTAATTTTATTAATCCGGCTAGAGCCGCAGCTCGTTTCCTTTGGCCGACGCGAAGTGCTTCTTCTTCCTATTCCCCGCGAACGCCTCCTCGCCTCATCACGTCCGTCGTGTGACGTGCGATAGAACGCGAATTCGAGATTATTACCACGTTGCCGACGAATCGCGCGTCTTTACTTTGGCCCCTTCCGCAGACCTTTTTTTACGGGCGATTTTTCGCCAACGTTTTGTATCATCTTCGGCGCCTACGACGCGAAAGCTTATGCAAATGTTTGGATAAAATTTAATTTCAGGATGCCTTATCGCTGCGTCGAAGGAACCACGTTGCGTCAGAATCACTCTGTATATTTATCCCGAAATCCATATCTGGGGCGCGAATTAAACTCCATCGTTAAAACAAACGATAATGGTGGAGAAGGAGGAGGGGGTATGGAGTTTGCCGTCGTGATTTGTACTAAAAACTGCTCGGAAATTACTACTAAACATCTCGTTGAATCAGTTGTTATTTCCGTCAGCGCTGTTCCAATTTATAAGTTCTTTAAAAGAGGGGGAAAGGGTAATATAGGGGGAAGGGGTTCTTCAAGGACCAATAAGAGGACCTCACCAGGTGATCGGCTTTAATTTAAACGAGAAATGGATTTCTGGAAAGAACATGTTGAAAAAAAACAAAATTGTCTGAATCCACTTATTCAATTTTTGGCAAATTTTTGAAAATTGAAAATCACAATTCCCATTAGAAAAAATCGTGTAAAATCCGAAAAATTGTGGAAAATCACACAGCGTACATTTTCCCGCGAATTTGAATTTCGCATTACCGAATCGTTCCGGAGAGTCTCCAGCGTGATTTTGGATTTCTCCAGCATTTCCAAAATACTCCAAAAACCGTCCATATGAATTCTAGCTGAGAAAAACGTCATTCTTGAACGCTCCAATCGAATTATCCACACTTGCGGAAAATTCCAGTTCACCACCTCGAGAGTAATTTCTGGCCAGCGGTGAGAAAAACTGGCTTGGGAAATCAGCTCTCGAGATGGACGGCTGGAACTTCCTGAAAATACGGGTATTTCGACTGAACGGGGCGAGAACAGGAGGGAACCGAGTTTTTGGCTGCGTAATCCCACATCGACGGTTTTTAGAGCATTTTGAAAATTCCGAAGAAAATGGAAATCGCGCTGGAGGTTCCAGAACGGCTTAAACAACATGAAATTTGTATTCGGCGGATCCGAATAGATGAAAAAATATATTTTGTGAAATTTCCCAGCGCAATTTCAAGTCGAATCAATTTTTTCAACGACTTGTATTCATTTTTAATGGAAATTTTGCAATTTGTAATTTTCAAACTTGAAATATCGAGTATCAATATTGGAGAAATTTTCTTCAAACGGAATTTTTTCAGTTTAAGGTCCGCTCATTTTTTTAGTCCTTACGAAAATTTCATTTGAATCCTCTACTAACTTTTAAACCGTCAAAAACGTCACATTTCACTTCGTCTCACACTTATCGAACGAAAAAACTGAAAAATTTCACCTTCGATGACCACGTCGCCGATATTTTCATACATCACGGTCACCACGTATCAACGCCCCCTCCGGCCCCTCTTCGCCGCATCTCTCGCATCCACTTGAAAATGTAAACAACACCGAGAACACGCGAAAATTACACGAACGTAAAAAAATCCGCATCGGGAATCCGAATTACTTCGCGACACCGCTTCAGCATCCGACAACTAATTACCGCCATAAATTCATCGAGTTTTGGCACATTCTGGACGTTTTTTTCACTTCCATATACATCGCGCTCACACGATCCGCCATCGTCGCGTATACGTGCAAATAACTAAACCTAGATACACCTCGTTCCGATCCACTCCCTCCCTTCGCACTCCGGTATTTCTCACGATACAACGTAATTTCGCGAATAGTCCGAATTGTAATTAAAATTACACCAAACACGCCATCCCACCCCCTTTCCCTTGGCGAATTCGCGCTTCGCCGCTTTCCAAATACTCGACCTTGCCGAAAGTATTTCTCACCCGCTCATCGTCCTCCATCGAGAATACGCTCCGCAAAGGGCGCAACTTCCTCGCGACCGTTAATCTTCGCCACTTCGACGTTAAAAGGCGTCCACGACGAGTTGCTAAGTTTGAATAATCGTCTTTCGCCGACAGCTTTATACCTCGGTTCGCCGACGTTGTTAATCTCGCCCTCTCTTCGACGCGACTCGCCGAGCCCGCGTATCTTTCATCGGCATGCTCACGACGTCGCGAATTCACGCATCCGCGACGACGGCGCCGCGTCGATTAATACGCGTTCGTAATTCGAAATTTCGCGACGTTTTCCCATCGGGATGCCGCGAGAAGAATACCGTCGCGAAAGAGGCAGGTAAAAAACCGTCGAGAGTTCGCCCTCGAGACGCGAAATTTCAACGGCTCCCGCGTACACGAACACACGCGCCTTCCCCCCTTCGTCGCCCGTCCGCGCGAAACGTCTCTTTAATCAATTACGCGCCTCGTACATCCTACGCGATTGAATTTACTCGACGATGAAGCCAGGCGAAGTGGAGGGGGGGAGGAGGGAAAAACATCGTCGAATATCAATCCGTTATCTGTCGTCTTCGTAGAACTATACGTGACGATTTTTAATAATTTTTTTCACGCCGTCTCGAAATCATCCCATTTTCATCCCCTAGTCATTCCACCCCCTCCCCCTCGCTGACACGCATTTGCATCAGGATATTGTTACACGTCGCGTCTTACATGTTCGCCGAACACAAAATACCATCGTCGAATTCGAACACGAAAACCGCCTTCGGTAAATGACAAACTCCTCCCCTCTACCATCCCTCGGCTTCCATAAATCGTGAGAAGACTCGCAAATCACTCGTTCATCTTGCAACACTGACGGAAATGAAATTAACGCCAACGCGAACGGGAAACCTGGTATAGACAACTACTGTTCCTTCTCCAACCCCCCCCCCCCCACCTTCACCACCACCTCCAATTGATGAAAGGTTCAAAATTCAAATAAAATATCGTCGAAATCGGATTCAACACCTTCGAAAACCATGAAATCGACATATGTGACGATTTTTCTTCATTTTACCACCCCCACCCCCACTCTGTCACCTACCCCTTGATTAAAGGACGTTGAAAAAGTCGCGTTTATCGAAAAAATACCGTCGAATTCGAAATAAGCGATGTCGAAACATGTGAAAACGATAGGTGTGACAATTTTTCGTGTTTACCGCTTTCCCTCCTCCCGCACTTCTCCAACAATACCGTTCACCCCACCACTACCTTGGACCACACTTCTGAGGGAGTTTTTGCCAATTATCATTGGGTTAAAATTGAATTTTTTTAAACGCGTGAATTACTGATAGAAACGACAATTTTAACCTCCAAACTTCCCCACCTACTCAATTTCCCCTCCACCACTCTTTCTCCCCACCTAATTACAAAAAAACAGAAGGAATGACGTAATAATGAGAAAAGAAATATCCCCACACATCACTTATTCTCCATCCACGTGTGATCACAAATTCAACGAAATCTCACCCTCCTGCTTCATTCCCCTTACCGAATAAATACACGTGTCCTGGGGGAGGGGGATGTGGAATAAGTTTAGAGAGTGTAAAAAGACGAAAACTCGCGAAACAAGGCAATTGATGTGTTTTCAATTACTCCGATCAAAACTATGTAGAAGTCGATTATGGGTGCGAATTGATCACGTGATGATTACATGCGCCAAGTGGAGAAGATGGGGTTGATCAATTAAGGAGAACATGAACATGAACGTGTGGAGGGGGTAAAATTAAAAAAAAACGATAAAAAATTGTGCGCCATATCAATTTCTAGGTTTTCGACAACGCTGATTCCAAATTTGAGAACATTTGCATCATTAAATCAACCAGAGGCCCAAAAATCAGGGGGGGCATGAACGTGTGGAGGGGGGTTAAACAAAAAACTCGATAAAAAATCGTGCGTCATGTCAATTTTTAGGTTTTCAACAACGCTGATTCCAAATTTGAAAACAATTGCACCGTTAAATAAACATGAAACCGGAAAATCAGAGAGGGGGGCATGAGAGCATGAACGCGTGGGGAGAGGGGGTAAAAAAATTTGATGAAAAATCGTGCGTCATATCAATTTCTAGGTTTTCGACAACGCTGATTCCAAATTTGAGAACATATGCGCCGTTAAATGAACCCGAAGCCGAAAAATCATGGGGTGTTGAACGTGTAGAGGGGGTTAAAATACCAAAATCTGATAAAAAATCATCCCGTATATCGATTTCTACGTTTTAAACGACGCTGATTCCAAATTCGAGCACATTTACCACGTGAAATCAACCTGAAGCCTGGAAACATTGAGGACATGACCTCATGGTGGGGGTAACATATAGAACTCCGATAAATAATCACACGCATATCGATCTCTAGGTTTTCAACGAAACCGATTCCAAATTTGATCTCGTCTCTACCACAGCCCCGACCAATTTCGCCGAACACCTATTACCTCATCAACAACGCTCACTCACCACCCCCACCATCTCCTTCGCCACCCTTAACGATAAAACCCGAAACTTCTCCAAGACCAATATCCTGCCCACGTTCACGTTTATTTTCTCATCTACACAAGCGTCCAATCTCGAAGGAACATTTATCAAACAAAAAAAAAAAGGGCAAAAAACAAAGAAATCCGCACATCCCCCTGTTCAGCACTCCGCGCCATTTTCGCGCGGTAATTTTTCTCGCATCCATTTTTCGCTACAATTTAGCCGACCGGGCGTTTACTCGTATAATAAAATCTACACGTAAAATACACGTTCGAGCGAAGAATAGAAAAAAATTATCCGCGTGTACGGTTTCATAGAGGGAGGGGGGGAGGTGGTGGCGCGACGAAGGGGGATTCGCATCGTTATACTAACCCTTTACGGCGGCCACCACGACGACGAGCCGCCCACAAAGTAATATTTCTTTTCGGCGTCGTTTCTCGTATAATAAAATTACTTCACGTGAAAAAAAGAATTATTAATTTTTCCTCCGATAAATCTCGTGTAACGCGATTCGTCGACCTACGAACAAGACGGAGGGACGACACGCCAAAAAAATCTTCAAAAGCGCCTCCTCTGCGTTTCCAGCACCCTCGAAATTCCTCCGTTTTCGGTCTTGCTCCGATGCTCCTTAATATTCCACCTCAGCGATAAAAGACGCTCCGCTTGCTAAGGTTTCCCAGCATCCTGAATACAACGCGCCCGCCTCCGAAATTACATTTC
Organism: Maconellicoccus hirsutus; assembly: GCA_003261595.1. NCBI lineage: Eukaryota > Metazoa > Arthropoda > Insecta > Hemiptera > Pseudococcidae > Maconellicoccus > Maconellicoccus hirsutus. The sequence goes on from QBDW01000890.1 coordinate 7,206, forward strand.
GTTATTAAATAATCCAGCGGGCTTTTTCCGTTCGTTCAAACTTCGCGTACTTCGTTTGCTTCTTAACCGAAGCGAGAAAATTAACGATAAATTACCTCCCGCTCGACGCCGGCCCTCTCGTTACAAAAGCTCCCCCTCCCCTACCGCGCTTCGCTTCTCTTAATCGTATTTTAAAACTCGATATCGCTCGTACCTCCCCCTCCCCTCGCTCACGTATACCTCCCGCCGCGCGGAAAAACCTAATTACCGTCGTATTTATTTCCTCTCTCGGGCGAAAATCCTCATCGACGCGCGCCTCGCGTCGCCCTGACCTTGGAGTAAAGCGTACGCCTTTGCTATAAAAGCCACCGTACGCCAAAATGCCGCCGCTGCCGCAGCGAATTCGCGCGTAAAAAGCGAAAAGGCGTCTCAACTACAGGTATCCTTTCACCCAACCCCCCCCACCGCCTCTTGACCCATTTACACGCGCGTATCGCTTGATTAATTCGATCGACGCGTGTTTCAAAGGCCTCTCTACTATTCGACCTATTCAACCCTTCTCCCCCCACCACCGCCCCACCTATACCCAACAAACGCCAAAATTCCAACGTATACGCCATATACGTGATATGTGGTATTTATATACGAAAAGGCCACTGGTAGTGAAAGAGGGGGGGGGCGACGAAGGAAAGCCACATAAAACGACCTTTTTACCGAGGCACGCAACAGTTTCTCGTTTTTCGAAAAAAAAAACACCACAACCGACGCTTACACGACCGGAGTGTACCTCCGCTTCGAATCGTCTTTCGAGGCCATCCCGCCCTCCTCCTCCGTGACTACACCTCTCGACATCATCTCGCCAAAATAAGACATCTCCTCGACGAAAACGCGGTAACGTATTATAACGAAATTACACCTGCTCTCTTCGTTCGGTTCCCTTTTGAATTGAGAATTCGTTCGGCGCCACCTGCGTTCGCGAAAACTTATTCGCGCTTCGTTTTAATTAAATCGTTATTCAGTTCGACGCGTTATATATGTAAAAAGGTGACGCGGGGCGGTCATCGTCCACAAGGCGCATCCGTTCAACTTCATCGTTCGCCTCTTCGTTATACGAGCTTTTAAGCGCTTCCTCTCTTATTTACGAATTCGCGTCGAAGGTAAAGCCACCGAAAAAGGATACCTTAGTTTCGTACCATTTCCAAAATACGCCATTTAGCTTCGGGCATATCCCACCCTCCCTCCGGTCCTAGTACTCGAATTCTAAATCGTAAAGCCGGCTATAAGTTCGGCCGACGAAATCAACCTCGCGCCACCTTGCGAATCGCATAAGCGCGATGTTCGGTGTCGCCGCGCCTCCGCAAATTAACACGCTAAATTGGCACCAGCCTACGACCCGTTGTAAAAGCTCATCCCCGCCCTGCCGCCTCCTCCACCCGATTCGTGACCCGTTCGAGATGCTTTTCCCCGATTTCGAGACTTCGATGCCGTATACACGTCGCAAAGCCGGATTTACAATTGCGAGCTTTCGCGCGAATTACGCGCGCTTCGCTCGAACGCCCAAATTCAAGAGACGCGGTGTTGCGCGAAATGACTAAATGAACGATATTTCCGAACGAGATAGCGATGAGAAGGAGGAGGCGAGCAGGGAGAGGCGAAGCGAGGGTATAATGTTGACGGAATTTGTTCAATTTCCAATACGTAGTATTTAATTCGAAGAAAAGAAAATTGTAAGAAATAAGAAGTGTGAAAATATGGGAAAGTTTTGATGAAAAATTGACGAGATGGTAGCCCAGAGGTGGAGGGGAGGGGCTCGAAACGTACAGTAAGTAATGAAAATAAAAACCCCCCTAACTCGATATTTCACAGTTCTCATTCATTTCCCGAAAACTTCCTCCTTCTCCTCTGCTCGAGATGACAATACCGCTTTAAATATCGATTCTACAACAGAAAGTAAAAAGAATTTCATTTTTCCACAATTTCAGAATGAAAAAAAAAATTCACTACCAAAAAACACGTTTTGTCAACTTGCAAATTAAATTCATTCGAAGGAAAAATATCAAAATTACAATGAACATAATTTTTTGGGCATTCAAGATCATTAAACAATTTGAAAAAATATTTTAAAAATATTAAAAAGTTCTAAAAAAATCGCAAAATGAAAAAACACATAAAATTTCGTGAAAAAAATGAAAACATTAAAAAGAGAAAAAGAGATAAGTGTTGTTACCAAAATAAGTATAAAAAATGAAAATTCTAAAAAATAAATGAAAAATCTACACATTCATAAACTATTTATTTTAAATTTTCGCAAAAAATTAGCTCCTTGAAAAAAACATTAATTTTCTGAATAAAATTGAAAAAATTATTATAAAATTTCTAAATTTACACAAAAAATTGTCCCTTAGAAAAAAAAACGTGAAATTCTCCCAATAAAAAAAAATTTTACACCGAAATATATATCACATAATTAAATTTGCGTATTAAATTTTTTAAAAACTTTCGTTTAGAAAAAAAAATCACCTAAAAACAAATCTATAAAATTTTAAAATTTACATGAAAAATTGTCCCTTTAAAAAAAAGATAAGATTATCTTGGTAAAATTTAAAAAAAATTCGCAAAAAGTAATTTAAATGATTAAAAAATTTGCATAATTAATTTTCGGAAAAATTATGGCCTAAATAATACAAACACTAGAAATTCATTATTTCTTACTTTCAATGAGAGAAAAAAATAAAATTTGCATATTGTTCCATCTTTTTTTTGCAGAAAAAAAATTTTTCAATGACAAAATTTGTACCAAAAGATACATCTCGCACTCGCTTCGGCGGTAAAAATATTAAAATTGAAATGATACGGAGTAGATTGGTATGGCCTCTGTGCTTCGTAAAATTTTAAATTTGATACAAATTTTACAAAACACTAAAATTTCACTAATTAAGTTTACGACGATTCAAAAGTAACTAGAAGGGAGGAAAATGGAGGAGAGGGGACGGTTTCATCTTCCATTCTAGCATCATTTTATAATAACACTCGAGTAATTTTTACATTGTAATTGATTTTTCAAGTAATGTGAATTTAAATTACGTATTTCATTAAAATAAGATTTATTGGAACATAAATTTTGGGATTTGATCCAAAAAATCCGTACTTTGGGTTTTCTGCAATTACTCATCCAATTCTGGGAATTGGAAAAAAAAATGCTCGTGCAATAAGAAAACGAGAATTTTACGTAAATTGCCACAGGAATGAGCTGGCGCTAGTGGAAAGACTTCGTTTTGGTTTTAACTTGAAAAGGAAGGGGAGGAGGGGGGTACAGGAGGGAGACTAGAATTGAGAAAAATCCATAATAAAAATAAAAAAAAAATCACAAAAAATACCACTCAATGTCGATATTCATAACGTCGCAAATTAATTGAAAAAAATGATCTCACCCCGTCTCAACCCGAACACCCCATAAATCCAAAACCCGGACTAAACCCCCTAAAATTTTCATCGGTTCTTTCTTCAATTCTCCATTACCCCCTCTCTTCGCCTCTGCAAAACATCGCGTTACCGCTTCGATCTGCATCCAAGCCCACAACACCACCTCCACTCCCTCTCATCGTGCACTTCAAGTCTCAACCACCTCGACCACCTACGCATACCTCCGCTTTAATAACTTATTAACTCGCGCCAAAACCGGACTCGGGAAAATCGATTAATTACAATAATCGTTTATCGATTCGTTACAAATTTAATTAACTTTAGCGAGCCGTGACCAAGTACGGGGCGGGGTGCTGCGAAAGCACGAGGAAAAAATTTTTCGCGCTCGATTAATTTCGCATGATATTATAATTAAGGTGCGTGGCCGAGTAAAATACCCACGTATGTTTCTAACGTTCGCAATTTACGCCAGTTCGAATTAGCGAGCAGAAAAAAAAGCGCAAAAAATTCCACGCTTCGGTGCACACACACACAGACGCATTCACACACCGAAAATTAAATCCGCCGCGAAAAATACAAAAATAATGAAAAACTACTCGAAAATAAAACCTCGCATCTACGAAAAATACGCCGAAAAATACCGTAAAAATTGCCCCGTTTCGGAATATAACACACACGCAGCCTTAATTTCGCACCCTCGTGAAAAATACCTGTTACGCGCTCACGTGCGCGTCGTGGCTTTTGAGAAATCTTGACCTTGATATGCGCGTTTTTATTATCGCGACCTTAATTACACCGAGCACACGTAAACATCCCCTTCGCATCCCCCAACATCGTCCGCCGACCGAACGCGAAGGTGAGAAAAATCACGCGACGGAGTTTCCGATCAATTAAAAATACTCTTTAAATTCGACGCAGCTGGCGACGACGTTCACAAAGAAAGGGGGCGGGGGTGAGGTAGCAACAATCACCTAGCGAAAAATCCACCTATACACGTGTCACAAAACTTCACCGAAATTCGCGACTCGCGTCCGAAATTTCGCACGTCGTCGACGAGAAAAACTACGCGACGCCGAACGAGTGTGCCGAGAAACCGACGACAATTCGTGTCGTTTAACCGCCGCAAACTGCGCCAATTTCCTCCTCTCGACGCCGGCTTCGACGTCGACGGCGGCCGCCACCACTCGTGCGGTACGACGTCGCGTCGTCACATCCCGCATTCCGGAGGCGCCACCGTCGACGCTACTTGCCCAAAATCTCTCGCCGGGCGCGTCCCCAGGATCCAGGCGAATACGGCCAGCAAAAAACACCCTCGAAGGAGTACTCCTCCAACGTCCGAGCGTAGTTTTCGGGTACGTAACAATCCCCCCCTCCCGTGAGCACCGCCGTATATTTCGGCTTCGCCTCGTTTTCGAAAAAAGCTACGTCGTTCTTCGTTCCGTAGAGCCTTTTTCCTCCCCCCCCCCGCCACGTCTTCATACCTCTTCTCGCGCTCTTTTTTACCACGTCGTTACCATGACGACGACGGAGACTCATCTCGCGTGCTTTACTCTTTTTCTTATATCATCTCCTCCTCCCGAGCCCTCCCCGTGCCACCACCACGCTCATATTCTTCCTCACGCCGTATTCCGCACAGTTTGCAAATACTTTCCTCGACGAGGGTTTTTTATTCTTTTTTTTCCCCCTCATTATCGGCGCTCAAGAAGATGGCTCTTTTGTGAATTTCACCGCAGCATCGGAGTCGCGCGAAAGCTCAGCAAGAAATCTCTCGAAGTTGTGAAATTGCGGACCCAAAATTGGGAGGAGAATCGTGGACTCGATTCTGAGAAGGAATTTTGGACCGAGATTGGTTCGTATGGTGAACGAATTCAACTACGGTGCTCTCACTCTTTTTACGTAGATCGTCATTTTCGCGCAAATGCAAATTCGCAATTTCTGTTTCAAAATCTCCCCCTCCCTTCGTTTCATTTCAATACCATAAAAATAACGACGAAATCACCGTCATTTCGAAGGGAAAAAATCTCCGCAATTTTACAAGAAATAGACTTCACAACACAATTCGAGGGTTTCACGACCCCCCCCCCTCACTACCCACCCGAATTCCCGGCCCTTTTTGAAATGCCCGTAAATCCTCGAATTTCAACCTGATTAATGATTATTTCGAATAAAAACGACCGCAGGAAGAATTTATACGTCTTTCACTTCACCATTTTACATCCCTCTTTCAGCGACCAAGTCAAAGGGAGGATTTCAGCGGCGTACCCTCCCCCCCCCTTGACATTTGGAAAAATTGCAAAAAAATTCACATTACTGGGGATCCTCTCTGCACATCAAGGACTAATGATTATGATTTGAATTTAAATTTCCCCCTTCTTACAAATCAGAGGGCGTCAACTTTAGGTTTCTAATAAAAATCCTTCACTGAGAGAGGAAAAGGGGGCAAGGGTGTTAAGGAGAAGCTGAAGACGATACACTCGCACCGCAAAAAACTCTTAATTCGAACAAAGTTCTCGAAAATTTTCAGTAAAAATGTCAAATCATTTTTTTGCATTTCCTGAAGAAAGAAAAACCACTTTCATTCGAATCAAAACCGGTTGCAATAAATGCCGTTCAGTTTTCGTGAGAACTAAAACATTGGAGTATTTTTCGAGAACGAGAAAGAACCGTTACTTCGAGAATTTACTAATTTGAGGAATCAGAGGACGAGGGGGAGGTAACTCACAAATATAATTTATCTCAAAAATTCAAAAAAAAAATTTCATCGAAAATTTCCAAGAGAGATTTTTTATCACTTCATGTGAAACCGGTTGCTCGAAAATAACTTCGCCAAGTAGAAATTTTGCCGAATGTTCCTCATAAAAAAAATTCTATCAAGAGTTGAACTAATTTTTCAATTTTTGTTAAATTTTTGAAAATTCGTGTCGTTTTTAGCAAAATTATATTCTTTAATTTAGACGCCATTTTGATGAAAATATTCGAAATTCGATTTTTGTTTAGTATCAACTCGGTATATGCAAATTTTCACTATTATTTACTTCTCTGGAGACTCCAGAGAGGTTTTCATTTTCTGCGGTATTTTTTGCGATGATCTAGAAGACGCTAAAGATTCAGTTTTGGATTAGTTCCAAACAGATGAGCTCCAGAAAAATCGAATTTTTCGAAAAATTCCATCCATTTTCCGTGACACTTCCCCCTTCATTTCACCTCCCAGTTCCAGACCATTTGAAAATCCCTGAAAAAATCCAAACCTCGCTGAAGTCTAAAAAACTAGCTAAAAATCGCACATTCCAATTGGAAAATTACTCCCGGTTGAAAATCAATTTCGCACGTTGCTCTGGAAATTTTCAATTATTCGAAACACCGTTTTTAACGCGTTTTCCAAACATGTTTTCAAATTTCCGATAAATCGTTTGCCTCGGATGACTTTTCCGTGATAACTAAAATATTGCAAAATCACCTCGGGAGTAACTTCCATCCGAAGACTTTTTCCACACAACCATTCCCCGAAAGTCACCATCCCTGTGATTTCTCGATCACGCAACCAATCCCCTACGAAGTAGTCCCTTCTACAACGAGCTCGTCGCAACAATCATATCCGAAGCGTGTATTTTTCGTACGATAATTTCCATCGGAACGGTATCATTTTCAAGGTCAACGTAGATAGAAAACCTCGAAGATACGCGTGTACAACACACAACACGCCAACGCGGCGACGCAGGAGCGGTCGGGGGAGGGGGCTGATTTGAGGAAAATTCTACACCGCGTATTACGACGGTCAATTATTTGAAAAAATTAATCCGATAACGAGATCGGCCTCGAGCGTATTTCTCGCGATGGCTCGATAAACCTCTTTCTCGTTGGCGTACACTCGACGAAAAATTCCGGGTCAACGACGCCCTTAAATGAAATTTATATGATGATCAAATTTAAAGAGCACTCTTTCGCGAATAACTTTCATTCGGACAATTTTTCCGTTCGGCCCCTACCACTCGAGAAATACACCCCTCCTCGTACCGGCCTATGAACACATCTCAAATTCGAGCCGACCCGCCTTCCGCGCACTCTCGCACCCTGGACGCGAAAAAAAAATCCAAAAATCGACGCCAAAATGCTATCCGCCCACCGACGAGCAATAGATGCGAGATTACTCATCTCCATATGCGCGTACACGTACACACACACACACATCATCGAGCTCACGCACACAACGTCGCGATGCTCGGTGACGTCAATAAAATAATTCCCAATTTCGAATCGTCCCTTCGCCCAGTCCCTTGCGGGCGCCGCTCTCCCGTACATCTACGCACCTCGCGTACACGATGGTAAATTTTACTCAAAGTCGTCGCGACGCCGCCGCCGTCGCCCCTCAGCGCTGCGACCACAGCGACGACGTTTAATTCGCAATTAAACGTACGCGTTTGTAAAAAAAAAAAAAGAACCGGTTCGAATGGACGGATTATACGACCGGAGCGGTTCTCTCGACTCTTATCTTTTCCGCCTCCCCTCTCCCGTCCGCTTCACGCTCCACTCAAACAAATACCAAACACATACGCGATACGTAAACACCATCACGTACCTTGTATTTAGCGTGTAATAAGCACACAAACTAGACACCGCTATCGATGTACAAATATCCTACGTGATCGATACGTTTCCCAAGTACATTCCGCGAGGGTGGGAGGAGGAAGGGGGCATCGAGATCCCCTTCACGACACACACCGCACACATTTATCTATATAAGGGGATGGAGAAAACTATGCGAAAAATTCGTCTACTATCGGAGACGTCGTGTATATGCGTACGTGTACGTCACCGCGATGACGTACCCCCTCCGTGCCCCAGCCCCCTCACACGTACACGTAGTACTTGACACGTTGACATGATTCCCCCGGTATCAATTCATCATCGCAGATACGCCACCGTTTCAGCGCCCATCGCCGTGGAAATACCGAGCCTGGCGTCCGTTACAAGAGGGGAAGTGGGGGGAAGGCGAAAAAGACATACGTCGGCACGCATGTCATCGCACAAATAATCGCCGCTAATCAACCACGTGCCGATTTACAAATTACACGCGTAATATATGCTTTTTATTTCTTTTCAAACACTGACCCCTCCCACCACCACCCTCCCACCCCTTAATTTCCATAACACGATCTTCGCGTCGTCGTCGTCATATTTTTTACGACGAAAATTACATATTAACGAAACGACCGACGAAATACACGCGCCACGAATAAGATGATAATTTTTAAAACACTTACAGATCTCGTTCCGCCAATGAAGCTGCCATCAAAGTGTACCATTGCGGTTCGGCCTCCGGCTTGTTTACCAAATAAAGTACTCTTTCTGAAATCATCAAACGAAACGGATACAGAAATTAATACCGCGACGTCGCGTATACATAATTAATACGTACGTTTACCTTAAGTACACCGAGTAATATATAAATACGCGCGGCGTCGGTGTGAGCGTGCGCCTGAAAAATTCCCACGACGATTCGGCGTCGCGGTCATGGCCGAATTTCTCAATTTTTCAAAAAAGCTTTACCATAATTTCGTGATGATTTATTTCGCGTCGAATTGGTCGTTGCGTAATTTGCCATTGAATCAGAGACAAATGCATTCCTTTTTAAAATCGTTCCGCACTTTTCCCCTCCCACAGTAATTTCATCATCCAAAAAATATACAAAGTTTACCCCTCTCCATCTCTACTTCTGACCAAATTCTTCACATCATATCTACCTCGATAAGAAAAAGCTCAATTACTCGTACAAACTCCTTCGCAGCTTCAAAACATCAGGTAAATCATTAGAAAAGATCCTTCAAAAAAATCAGCAACCAGTAGGGAAAAATTGGGGGGTGAGAGGAAGAGGGGCGGCTTGAAAATTGCGATGAATTTACATCACTATTTTTTCGCGGTTGGTGATAAATAATTCGGTGTTCAACTAAAGCGAAAATTTCACTTAAGCATCGGATCTGAAGTGAGAATGGCGGAGGAGGGGGGGGTCGAAAAAAAAAGAAAAATGCTGGAAGGGTTGAATGAAACTCGCCTGTACAATAGAATCATTCTTTCACGATTATATTCATTTTTCAAATTGTTGGGGGAGGCAAGGACCGAGGCGTGATATTTTAATGAGAGAAGGAATTTCTAATTTAAAAAGATGAAAATAAATAAAAATAAAAGCGAAAGGAAATCCTCATAATTCAAAAAATTGATAAAATCAATAAGAAAAAAATTAAAATAGAATAAAGCCAAAAAATGACCATAAGTCGTATAAAAATAGTAAAAAAATACCTCATAAAAAAATTTAAATGATTAAAAGTTATAAAAAATTGTAAGAAAAAGAAAAAAAGGAAATTTTTCTGAACTGGAGCGGGGATGATGTAGTGTATTTTAATTGGGGGGGCTGTTTAATTAATATGGGTATTTTAATGAGGGAATTTTTTCATTAAAAAAATGAAAATAAACGAAATAAAAATACAAGTGAAAAAAATCGCAAAATAGTATCTTCAAAATTCGAAAAAATTGATAAAAATTGAAATAAAATGACGCTATGAATATGCAAAAAATGACGATGAAATTGACAAAAACGGCAAAAAAACATCTCATAATTAAATAAAAATGATTAAAAATCACAAACAAAATTGCAAAAAAACAAAAAAAAAATTCCTCAACATTGACAGTCTCCAACAAATTTCATTTTGATCCTCAGTTACTTCCCAAATCGCTATAAACCTTCGAAAAAAACACCAATGACGTCATCAATTCGATAAAATAGCATTTATGACGTCACCGATTCTTTTACCACAACACTAAAAATTTAATCTTGGATTTTTTGCATTTATTTTGGTAATACTTGTGAATGCAGCATCATTAATCAGATTCCATTCCACATGTCATAGAAATTTTCGCTAAACAACCAATGACGTCATCAAACCGCCCGAAAATCTCGCGAAGCTTAACGTGTCAATAATTTAGGCACCAATTTGCTCTAAAACCCCGGGAAATCTTTCGTTCGCGTGTTCTCCGTGGTGACGTCATCGACACGTTTCAACGTGAAAACGAACAACAAATCACAACAACAAGAAAATAAATTCGAATTACGAAAAAATACCTCATTTTGATTAACAAAGCTCGCCCGTATTTGATAAAAGTACACAAATTCCCCCCATCCTCCTCCTCCCAAAAGAAAGAAAAAAAAACGAAATCAATAAAATAAACATTATAAGTTACGAATATTTAAAAAGGGGAAAAACCACCAAATTTCCGCGAATCTCATTTACATTTCACAGGATAATTTCAACAAAGAAAAACAATTCAAAACTGCTTTAAATTATTCGCGGAAACGATACAAAAAATAAATCATTTGCATAGAAAAAATTCCAAGTTTTAGCCAAACATTTCGTTGCTTATCAAAAACTCCAACATTTGATCGCTAGAAAATTTCGAAAACACGAGCTGCTCCGGGGTATTTACGATAATTGAACGAAAAAAAGCACCGGAGTAATTTTCAAAGCGTTATATGGATAATACGTATATTTTCAAGGTGACCCCGTTTGCTCGAAATTACCCCAGACGAATATGACGATATTCAGCGATACTTCACGAATTTCCAACAATCATTTCTAAATCTCAAAATTAATTAAACGCCCAAAAAAAATCAAACAGTCAAAAAAGAATTTTTTTTCCTTAAAATTTGATACATTTTCATCTCGGGTAATAAATTAACAAAAGTAGCAATTTAAAAAACCCTCTTTTGATATAAATTCCATCGGTGCTCGAAAAAAATCGTACATTCCGCGAATTTCTCATACGCCCACTTTTCTGCGAAAATTCCAATCCAACGCAATATAAAATTTATTCCAGGAGACAAAAAATCAGCAAATTTCATCGAAAAAGCATTTCGCAACTTCACCTCTCCCCTTCGTTCCTTTTTTTTTACCCCCAAAACGGCGTAATTTTTTACACATAATCACACACCTCGCGTCACTTCGGACCATGGTCAATTTCACGTTGTTTTTTTTTCTTTCATTTCCCATAATTCAACGTACACACTGGCTGCCACAAAAATTCCAACATTTTCCATATTCGGCCGCTTAAAACGTCCGAAGCCCCTTCGCCCTGGCACGCATCTCGTAACATCAAAACAGACCACACGACCGTTTGGAAAACTACGCTCGTAAATCGACCACGTACCACCTTTTGTCGCCCCGCACAACAACGCCGATAAATAACCCCCTCCGGCGTGCGGCTCGCCGGACACGTTGCATCTCCCTCGAAGCGTCGCAAAAAAAAACACCATTTACCACTCTAGCCGCCGCCATTATCTCTCGCGTCGCATTATTCATCCCGATAGCGTCGAAAAAAGAACCGAAATGAAATAAAAGAGAAAAAAAGGCCAATGGAGAAAAAAAATTCCCCGCCACATACTACACCACCACCTCTTTGTCGCAGTATGTCACACGTGCCCGACGATATTTCAATTTTCACCTATAAAAGGATGTCAATTTTCGTCGCCGTTACTCGGCCCCCCTCCCCCTCTGTTTACCACTCTTTTTTTCTCCCAATTCGAAACACTTCACCGTGAAAAACGACGTATCGAAACCCGCCCCCCCCAGAGGTTCTTGTATACCTTCTGCCGTGTGTGTACAGTACACCGTGTACAAATGTACACCACCATGTACTCGTCCCCTTCCAAATTTGCCCATATTCGCCGAGAAACCTTTACGCGGAATTTTTTTCGACTCGATTAAAAATTTAAATATGCTTTTCAAGGGGATAGAATAATCCCTAATCGCGGTTAGTAATACCGACCGGTCGAGAGAGGGGAGGGGGTAGTCTAAATTACACTTTTGTCTACTTTTAACCCTCATCCTCCCCCCACAGCCCGCCCATCATGTACCGCGATTACGTTCCGGATACGTTACCGAGGCCGCATCTACGCCGCGATACGAACAGCGGTGCTGCGGCGGCGAGGAAGAGGGACGGACGCAAAGGACGCGATATACGTTTTAACGCGTTATTGTTCGACGTACAAATTACATTAACACGGTCGCCTCGACACGTAACTCTAATGAACTTTGGTATAGGTGCGAGATAATTACTCGACTATTATGTCGTGTACATCGATATGGGGTTACTTACTCGATGACATCGTGTTTATCCCCCTCCTCCCTCCGTACCCTCCTACCGCACCTCAGCGTCACCAGTGCATCGCGTACCGACCTCTTAATTTTCAAACTGTCGACTATCGTGATTTATTTTCGATGTTGAAATTGAGAATTTATTTCTCACGATGAGATTTTTTTTCGCAAGTGCGAAGGGAAGGAAGACGCAAGAAAAAGCAATTGGGGGGGAGGGTTAACGACCTTCAAAAAAAGTCATTGGCGAAGCATCAGCGCTTTCTAAGAGGAAAATCCAGGCTTCCAGCGTGTTTGGAAAACCTCTATGGCGAAATTTCAACCACCCAAGTTCACCTTTTGAATTGGTCGAGTTTTCAAAAATCAAAAGTATGGAAATTATCGCGAAAAATATGCCACTAAAATTGATTTAAATTCAGGGGGAAAATTAGAAAATCAGCGAATATTAATTATCCAGCAATTTTAATAACCTAAATTCAATCGTCACATTTTTGAAGCATTCTGGAGGCTCCAGCGCGATTTCCGACTTCTCCAGAATTTTTGTAAAACGCTCCAGAAACCTTTTATACGAAGTTGTGCAGCTAAAACGTCAACCGCAGCTAATTCACGGTCGCATTAACCGAATTATTCATTTTCCGCGACAATTCTAGCTGACCACCTGGAGAATTACCATCTTATTGTCGTTTTCACCACAGAAAATAATCCCGTTCGCGATGACTGGCTAGAATTTTCCGGAAATATGGATAATTTCGTTGTAGCGGGCGTGTTTTAGATGCCCAATCTCATCTGGAGGATTCCTGGAGCAATTTGGAAAAATCCAGAGAAAACGAAAATCGCGCTGGAGTTTCCAGAAGGGTTCAAAAGTGTGAAATTTGGATTCGCGAAGTTCAAATCGAAAAAACCACCGAAAATTATAACGAAACTCTCGCATAAATACCACAGAAAAAAGAAAAAAAGCAAAAATTTGTGATCCCCAACCGCAAAGGCGCATTAAAAACACCACAAAAAGTCCCCGTTCAAAAAATACTACTAACGATGGGAAACTGCAACCTCCAAAAACACATGGAGACCGCTCCAAAACCTCAAGACACCCCCACCCCACCTTAACACAAACCTCTTATTTCCACCTCCTCCGCGAATCCGGAAAAACCCCCGATCGATACCACCTTCATCGAATCGCATTTAATTAAAGACCCGAGATAACATCTAATTCGGCCGATCGATTAAAAAATAAAAACATACGCACGAGAAAAACACGCGAAAATTATTACGACTCCACTAAATAAAAAAAAAAAGACCCAACACGAAGAACAGGTAAACAGGGTAAACTAATAAGGAAAAAGATAAAAAAAAGAACGAAAAAAACTACTAATAAATTGGGCAACGCACGCATACACGTTTACTTTCCCCCTCACGCCCTTCACTCACAGCTACGAATCGCAGTAAAAACAAATCCGAGCTTTTATTCGCCCGTTTCGCTGTTTCGACAAATAAACGAGTATTTTTCCAATTTTTATTTCGAATATTACGACCGATTGATTTGTACCGTATACGCGAGTACGCCGGTTCGACAATTGGGCCAAACCAGGCGCCGGCCGAGGAGAGGGGGACGCTCAAGAATACACCAAACAAAAAAAATGACGTTGATAGGCGAACCTTTGATGGCGTAAATAAGACGAAGCGAAAACGCCGCGCCATCGGGTAAACATCGTGAAATAAAATTGGCCAAAAAAAAAGAAAAATTCTAGCGAGAAATTCGTGGAAAAGCGTCAGCGGCGATGTCGCTCTGGAAATGTATTTTCTTTCGTTAATCGAGAAACGTTCGTCGAAGCTTCGCGAAATGTACGAGATTGCGTTTAAAAACGTAAATTACCGTATTGCGACGTGTTTATCGTGATTCAACTATTACGTTTAAATAATACGCGTCGAGAAGCGGAAGAGGAAGAGGAGGGATAAATTTCGACGCCGAATATCGCGTCGTTCGATAAAAATATCTTGACGTGTTTTCAAAAATCCCAAGGCCAACGACGAACCGACGTTATACGTTTCAGTTCCAAAAAATTCAACGCGCTGGACAACAAATCATAATGAACGAATCGTTCGAAAACGAATCAAAAAATAAACGATACCTTGATTATGTCCAAGCTCAAAAACCGTTCGTTTTGCTAAACAAAGCAATTCATAAATGCGCAAATTGAATCATTTTCAACCAAATCGTTCGCGAACGAACGAATCACCAAAACAATATTATTTAATGTAACCTACCACACAACAAACTTTTTTTTTCACCAAGTCCAGACATCGTTCGTGAACGGGTCATTCATCACAATTCAAGAATGATTCAAGAACGAACGAATCGTTCAGAAAGGAATGTCAAGGACAACGGACTACCAATAAAACACCGTATGATGAACGAATCATTCAGGAAAGACTCATTTGAGAGTCAATCGTAACATATTTAAAAAAATCATCACTTCAAAAATTATTTCAATCACAAAAAACTACAATTTGCATTTTTCATCTCACTGCCAACAAAAAGATTCAACGTTCGCGAACGCGTTGTTCGAAAACTTGATCCAATTACACGTTAAGATGTTTCAACACTACAAAATCTCAATCGAATCAAATTACTTTCTTTGAAATTCGTTCCCGAACGATTCACATAGTCTGGTAAATGTTTCGTTTGCAAACGAGGAAAAGAACTGAATCAAATGAACGGTTTTTTTCAACTTTGAGGAAGACTTTATCCATAAAAAAGGATCGAATCGTTCGCGAACGACAAAATCAATCTCGTAGTTCATTGAAAAGAAGTTTACACAATCAAACAAAAACTTCTCCATCACATGAAGCATTCGTTCGCGAACGATTCATATCAAAATATGAATCAATTCGCTCACCAACATTTTTAGTAACTCATTAAGCGATAAACTGCACATTGCTTTGGATGACTCACCTACCGAAACAACCCTCTACGAGATGAATCACTCGTTCGCGAACGATTTGCGCTCTATGAACGTTTGAGTGTGACAGAGGAACCTCCCAAACTGCAAGATATTCGCATCAAAAACTTTGGTGGCCACTTTAACCACAAATGATAACTCGTTCGCGAACGATTCACATCTGTTTCGTTCACAAACAAACGATTCTAACGCGAAAATCAAACCTTAATTATTTAAAACATTTTCTATCATTCGCGTATTCTACATTTTCACATTGATGAAACGTTCTCGAATGATTCTTCTTACATTTATGCGTAAATCGTTCGCGCAAAACGACTCTTTGCTTTTTTTTCGATGAATTTTCCACCAAAATGATCTTGTTAAGCGTCAAAAATACGGTTTCCAAACACGTGGAATCCATTTCCGTCGACGTTTCCGCATTTCCACGCATATTTCTCCTCAAACCTCATCTTATTTTATCAAAAAATCAGTATCGCGCACTAGAACTCATCTCGCACTGCAAATTTCCAACTTGTACGGAAAAACTACGCTCGAAATTCTCGTAAAAACGAAACCTCCGATCGATACAGAAACGCCACCGAATTCAACGTTCCCGAAACAATACACACCGGTGCGTCCGCATCTCCAGAAACTTCATCTATTTCCATTCTTCAACGAATCCTTATCCGGACAAGTTTCTTTATCTTTTCGCCAAAAAAAAACCTCAAATGCCTTTCACATTCGCGAAAAAACCCGCAGTTCTTCGTTTCATCCAATCCATTCTCTTTTCCGGTTTACGGAGCACTTAACAACGCGAAAAAAAGCCCTTTTTTACGCGAAACGATAACGCAATCTTTCTCATCGCGAAAGCTCGCTATTTAGCGAAAAAGCTCACCGCCGGGCATTCTCTCGATAAGAAACCCGCACACACAAGGCTCCCCAAAAAAAATGACAAAAAACGCGATATGTTTCCAACGAGCATCGCGGATTCGGTGCAAGGTCCGAGGACGCGCTGCCGCGCCGAAATTATCGTCTATTACGACGACGCTTCGGCCGGTTAAGTTGGTTTTTGTTTGAGAGACTCTCGGTCCGCGCCCGCGTCCCTGAAAAAGCCACAGCCTTTTGCGGTTACGCGATTAATTCTACACGCTTAGTATCTCCGTTTACTGGATGCTTCGCAATTACAAAATCGATTACGTTTTCTTTTGCATGCCCACTCCGCGTCGCGTCCCCCGGCAATCGTGCCATCGCCTAATTTGTAACTCGAAAACGCCCCGACGAATAGGTGTAAAATATTCAAAACCTTTTTTTCCACCGACGTTCTCCCTTTTCGTCCTTAAAAAACACACCCAGCTTTTCATAAAGTCACAGTTGCTACGGAATTTACACGATGTCATACCCGAAGCAAGGTGCTCTCTAATACGAGTCGCATCCTCGACGACGATACCTTTAAATAAATTACCTTAATCTCGAACCCTTTCTAATTACGTTCAACACCTCGACGACGACGACGACGCCGAGCCGAATATCATCCAAAGGCACCTTTCTAAACCTCGCATCGAGTTCATTTACAATTATAATTAAAATACGTTGCTTCTACGCTAAATAAAACCTTCGTAATATTACGCAACGACGACGTCGCCGTCGCGTCTCGTCCTCTCACTTGTATCCACGTTTATCAAAAAATTCTAGGGAGACCCCCAATCAAAAATTATAATTTTTACCGAAACCAAAAAGTTCCACAAATAGGATCCAAAATTTCTCAATATAACCATTCATCAGCTCCGGTGCACTTTTCGCCTTAAAATTGAGCCCCAAGGTCAAAACTAATACAAGAACGACAATACATCTTTAAATTTTCAAAAATTGACAAAAAATCAAAAAATACGCTAGCTCGAAATTTCACAACTTCTCTGGCCGCTCTTTCTCGCAATCTACCTCCTTCAAATCCATTTCACCAGCTCCCGTCATTAATTCGATCTCGGTACGAAAATTCAGGGCTCTCGACGCCGACTACGCTGCATCGCCAACACCTCGCAATTTCCCCTTTTACTTTTTATTTACCCAAACAAATAATCCTTTCGATATCGTTTACTTATTCTACGTATATCTCGTTTCAGAAAAGGATTCACGCTCTCTTGAATTTTCTCGCAGCGTTCGAAAGCGGAGAAAAAAAAGAAAAGAATTCTCGTTTCAATTTCAACGACGACGTTTCACGTTTTTTTTCCTCCATTTTCGTCGTCGTCGGTTGCGGCAACATCGGAGGTGCTCTTTTGTGTACGTAAGTTCAGTAAAAAGCTCGTTCCTGCGCCGCGTCCGGGTTTCTCCGGCGCTCCCTGGTCGTACACAATGGTATCGCGCATACCCGCACCTAAGACCATAATCCGGTACTTTTATTTGTTTTATTCGACGAAAACGAGTTTTTATTTACGCGATTGATTTACTTAGTCGAGATGTTTCGACATACGACGACGAAAATTTACTTCGCAATACCGCCCGATACACTCGCAGTAGCTCAGTACGCCCGCACGGGCCAGTTCGCCGTCGTCGGATACACGCGCTCAATCTACCATGCCCCGGTCACCTCCGAACTTTCAAACTTCGCTAGCTCGAATTTCCATACAGATAAATTTACCCGGTCGCGTACCGGTTTTTCCATGTAATAGATGTATTTTTACTTTGATATTTTTTTTATTACTTCTTGTTTTTATTCTCCATTTTGGCCCTGAAACCGGTTCAACGTTTCGTTTAAGTACTATTTAATCGCGATAATTACGAATTAAAAGTCACCGCGGAGTTTCATTTCCGCTATTACGAACTTGTAACGAGAAGAAAAACACGAAAGAACGATTATCTCGTCAAAATCGCGAAACCGTTCATCGATGCTCTATGCATAGCATTCGAAAATTTACGCGGCATACGTAAACCTGCGAACGAAATGTGACAATTTCAAGGAACCAAACCGATATTGGAATCATTCGCGAACGACTTAATTTCAGAGTCAGAATATGAACGTCACAAAACACGATATAAAACGAACGCTCGACATTTCCATCAAATACATAAAGATTCACCTCATTTACAGAGGTTCGTTCGCGAACGACCGAATTCAACAATGAAGAGAATCGTTTGCGAACCCCATACTACATCATAATGATAACGATAAAATACATTAATATTCATTTGAAACGGAATTTCGTTCAAAATCACACCATAATTCGAACGTTTGTTTCCACGCACATAAGATTCGATGCATTTCTTCAAGCGAATCGTTCACGAACGAATATAAAATTCTATTATAACATACATTTTTAATCAAAAATATAAAAAAAAGTTCAAACGTTCGCGAAGGATTCGATTTAGTTTGAAACGAATCATTCGCGAACGAAAATTCATGCCATGATGAAAAAGGTTACGAAAAGCCAAAATTTGATCAATAACAAATAACACTCGTAGAGTAGGCAGAATCATATACAATCGTTCGTAAACGATTCAGCAAATCTCCAAATGAATCATTCGCAAACGAAAACACATCTTAAGATAAACAGGCCACGAAAATTCAGAAAACGATAAATCATCGGTTACACACACCAAAATCGATTTGTTTCCGCGTATTTTTCAATCGTTCGGGAACGATTTGTTCATTTTAAAAGCAAATCATAGTCAACAAATTACATCTTCTGGATAAAAATCTATGAAAAAATGATTCTCAAAATTCCCAAAGTTGAATTTCACTCCATATCAATTTGCATTTAAACAAACACAATCGTTCTCAAACGAATCATCAAATTTACGAGCGAATCGCTCGCGAACGAAAATATATTTCATGATAGAACCGCTATAAAAATTCGAAAAACGATAAATTATCAGTTACACACTTCATAATTGAATTGTTTCCACGTATTTTCCAACCGTTTGCGAATGATTCGTTCACTTGAGAGGCAAACCACAAGCAAAATATTTCACCTTATATATAAAAATCCTCAAACAAGTGAATCTCATTATTTCCAAAGGTAAATTTATTCCGTATCAATTCACATTCAACCAAAGGCAATCGTTCACGAACGAATCATCCTACTTCGGAACGAATCGTTCGCGAACGAAAACTCACATTGACATGAAAAAGCTCCAAAATTTAAAATTTATGAGATAACGGTTCGAGCACGCCCTTAACGATTCATTTTCAGCCACTGTTAAATCGTTCACGAACGACTCGATTATGATTAAAGTGAATCATTGCCGAGTCGTCCTGTTTCTATGAATAGAATCCTCAAACGATCGCTTATAACATCGATTAGCAATCGATACACGGTCATTGATGATTCTAATATGAACGAATCAATTGTTCGCGAATGATTCGTTCGATTTCAAATATCCACGTGAAATTTTCGCAATAACGATTAATTTTTGGATGATTTTGTTTAAAGAAGGAGATTACACAATTATACATTGATTAGGTGATTCGATTATTTCTACGACGATTCAATCGTTCGCGAACGATTTTAATTTTCAGCTTTTATCGCTGCTCAAATCCGTTCAAAAGGACCATTTCTACCATAAGTCGTTTAAAATTCCGTCACCTCGCTACATACACCTATCACCCTCCTCCCTTCACCACCTTCACTCAAACTCTATTCATCTGTATCGCTCCAATAGCCACCTTCGATCCTCCAACAATCCAATCCGCACAACAATGTCGTTAAACTCTCGAAAATAAAAAAAAACACGCGAAATCCATGAATCATCTTGCGAACCGCAATTCCTACGACCTTTTCCACGCGCCTCGCAAACTTTCTACGTCAAAGTCGAACTTCCGGCGACATCTCAACGACACACCACAACACAGGCGACCATACGCTCTAAAAATACACAACGCATATTCCTCTCGGCATCGCTCCTCACGGACATCGCCGCTTTCGGAGGAAAAAAAAAACAAAAAATAATTCCGCCATAAAACGAGAGAAAATTCACCACTATCAACTCGCTCTCGCTACACGAAACAACGTTCATTTCAACTCCTCTCCTCTTCCATCGCGTTTACGCTTTGTTTTCATATCACAACGTTTACGTAGCATCTTCGCAATACGCTCGCGGACACGTATACAAAAAGTACACGTACCCCGTTCATCTTCGAGAAACGCCAACAAAACAACGATATTTCTATATAAATTGCGTACATCAATTCGAAACCGTATAAACGTTAGTAAAAATAAACAAAATTTCCTCCGTGTTTACTCACACCTCCCTCCCTCGCATTCCACGTAATTTCGCCACATCCCATACGTCGTGTTTGCACATAGCGGCCGCATCTCATCCACACATCTCGCGCTCTGGTACAAGGTGCAAAAAAAACCCTTTTTCAATTCCGCATCACCTCCGGGACGGTTCACCCCTCTGCTCCGGAACTCCACGACGGTAAAAAATTACACCTCCGCATATACCCGTCATTTACACGTCATATTACATTTCACGTGCACCTTCGGGGCCTTCGCAAATTCTGCGGATGCTTGACCGCGTGCCACACCTTCGGGCTTCATTTCACCCAAATTACCGCCGCCACGTAATCCCAAACACCGACACCCCTTCCAACCCCGACTCGACCACTTTAATATCATCGAATAGGTGAAACGAGAAAACCGCGCCGAGGCAACGGGAGCGGAAAAAACCTCGCGATACACGAAATATCGATCATTCGTACACCGCGTATAATATTTCGTATTACACTGCGTTTGCTTGTATACGGCCCCCTCCCCCTGGTACCCTCGTCTACGCGCAATGAGAATAAGTTTTGATTGATTTTCGCTTTTCATCCGTTTTTCCTCTTTCTTATGCCCTAGAGAGATTACGACGTGTAACAGATCTCGCTTATATTCGTATATATCGCCTTCACGATACGTATCGCCGCTTAAAAGCCCTTTCCCCCTCGTCTGACAAACCTACGATTACATTCGCCGGGGTTTTTTTTTTCGCTCTCTTTACAAAATACACACATTTCCGAAGAGAAAATTTTTCATCATCGACAAGTCCGCGCTCCGTAGTACAACGGTAATCGCGTATTTACGAGGAATTTGTACGGACCACCGATTCCGATCCTTAATCCTCTTGGTTTCTTTTTTATCCTTCGCCCTGCACACGCAACACCGCGTTCCATAAACGACACACGTCAATTTCGCGCTCGTCGTCTCGACGCTTCGACTTAATTGACAAAACGAACCGTGCGACCGAACGAGATATACTTCAAAAGACGCTTTTATCCGGGCTAAAACACATATCTACGTCCCCTTCCGTCCCCTCGCTCCATGACGCGCGCAAATGGCCCGCTTTTCTCGTGCCATCATCTAAGATTTATTTCTTCAAGATTTCCTTAATTGAAAGGGGTTGTTTTTCCTATCGCAAAGTACACCGAAAGGCGACGCAGGGAGAGGGATGGTGGTGAAAAGCGTCGAGAACGCCGCCGTCGAACGGTTTTCTTCCATTTCGAAAACGTAACGTGAATTTTGGGTATTTTCCAAAAGAAGAGACAAACTCATGAACTCCATGATTTTCCCACGTCGAATACGTGACTCGGTAAATTTACGGAAATATACTTTCTCACCCTTTTTTCGTTCGATTTTCTTCCGAATATTTCACCTTTACGGACATACGGTGATTTTCAACGTACCAATATTTCCTAAATTTTCGTCAAGAGGCGGGTGAAAAAGTATTGGAGGGAGAGAGGAGGATTTTAATTGAAATGAGAAAAATTCAGCCAAAAAAATTCCAAAAACGAAAAAATTGATAAAATTATTATGAAAAATGATACTAAAAATGAAAAAACTTGGAAAGTATAGCAAGTGTTTTTGTTACTTGACTTTCAATTTTTTTTCGCGAGGTATGTTAATTTATTAGAATAAAAAAAAAAGTAAAAATAAATATACTGAACAATTAAACAAATAAAAAATACCAATAATACCGAAATTTAAAACTTGTAAATTTTTTTTGAAGTACGTAATTAAATGAATCGAAATTTTATACATTTTCGCAGAGGGTAAAATCAATTACTGACATCTCGGGAATTTGAGGGGAGGAGTGGTAGGAAGGGATAGGAGAGGGGAAGTGCTTCAAGCAAGTTAAAAATGCTAAATTTTGTAATAAACTCACGATTTATTTGTACGACTGAATTTTCATTTTTTTCAAATGGAATCATTTAGAAAATTTCCTGCTTTAAAATTGAAAAAAAAAACAAACAGAAATTAGCGATTTTTGACTTTTTTTTTAAATTTAGCTCTTTAGGCTTTTATCACCCCTCCTTTATAATTTTTTTTTAAATTTTCCATCCAAAATGAAAAAAAATCAAATCATTCAGAAAATTTCCTGCTTTGAAATCTACACAATCATAAAAAAACAAATAAAAGATGAGGACTATAGATAATTTTTCTCGAAATTTAGCCCCTCGCCCCTTCCTCTTTCTGTAATTTTTAAAATTATTTTCCATCAAAAATGAAAAAAAAAAATCAGAAAATTTCCTGCTTTGAAATCTACACAATAACAAAAAAAACAAATAAAAAATGAGGAATATTGATAATTTTACTCGAAATTTAGCCCCTCGCCCCTTCCTCTTTCTATAATTTTTCAAATTATTTTCCATCAAAAATAAAAAAAAACAACATTTTTATGATTATTTAAATTAGATCATGAAAAAATTGATCATTCGATTTGTACAAACGTAAAAAAAATTAGGTGACCGGAAAATGCTTCAAAAATTACGAAGAATTTTCTACAAAAATTTTCGCAAGAAATAACTTGTCTTTTTCTATTACCTCAACCGTATCTCCCCCTCTTCGTTCCTTTCAACAAAAATCTGTAATTTTTTTTCTTCTTCGTAATTAAACTCATAAAAAAGTTACTGGTTCACGCGGAAGAAATTTCGAAAAATGCTTCGAAACTAATTAATTTTACACGCTAAAAAAATAGGTAACTGAACAGTACTGCACCTCTCCCCTCCACAATAAATTTACAAAGTTTTTATTTCAGTTATTTTTCAGGTTAAAAATTAAAAAAAAGAACGTTCAATTATTGCAAATCATTAATGTCTTGCGCAAAAAAATTTTCGAAAAAAAATTAATTCGGCATTACTCTTACTTTTTTTAGAATCATTTTTCAAATAAAAAATTTTGCAAAAAATTTAAAACACGTTTTCAATTACGCGAGAATTTTTTCTTCT
This sequence comes from Maconellicoccus hirsutus, assembly GCA_003261595.1. Classification (NCBI taxonomy): domain Eukaryota; kingdom Metazoa; phylum Arthropoda; class Insecta; order Hemiptera; family Pseudococcidae; genus Maconellicoccus; species Maconellicoccus hirsutus. Next base: position 30,890 of record QBDW01000890.1, read on the forward strand.
AATTACGTATTTTCCCAACTAGAAAAAAATTTCTAAATTTATCGAAAATGAATGAACATACATGAAAAAAAAAACTCAAAAAAAGGTAGAAAAGATTTCCTCAAGATTTTCAAAACACATAATCCAACCATAATTCACAATACTTCGACATAAATCTCAGTGTATTACCGAAAAATTTGGAAAATTCACGAAAAATTCACCAAATTGGACAACGAAAGAGGAAAATTACTAATTAAAACGTTTATGGAAATAAAAAAAGAAAAAAGTAAACAGGAAAATTTAAATGAAAACAGAAAAATTAACAGTTAGCAGGGAAATTTACGTTAAATTTTTTCCTTTCAAAAAATAAGCTTCCCCTTCTCTATGCTAAAAATCCTTCAAAAATCCAATTAACATTTTCGCAGGATACAGGAATTTCGAATAATTTGACTAAGCTAAGTACTTCATCAACATATCAAACACGAGATGGTGAAAATTTCAACATTCCAATTTCTCCGATCGTTTGCTCGTTGCCCTGATATGTAAAATTACACCCACATGAACGCGCTTCTGTTCGGGACACGAAAGAAAAATGAACTCCAGGTCGCCAATTGCCTCTGGTCATCACGCCCAACTGCACTCACCTTCACGACTCGCATCTCCCGAAGGATAAAACCGCGGCGAAACCCTCGGCACGTGAATGTTCAAACGGGAAAAAAATTCTCGATAAATTTTTCAGGCTGCTGAAGCGGATACGCGTTTGTTGGTCGAATATACGCGTCAAATTCATCGTTGCGTATTGACCTCGTTCGTCACGAAACCCAATCGTGTGTGAATTTAGTATCGTTCATTTTCAAAGGCCTCGTCCACGGCGAGGTCGACTACGCGAAAACACCGAAAGATGCTTACCTCTGGCTTGCGTTTTGACTAGCATTTCGGAAACTCTGATGACCGGACACCAATACGCCGGGCTACTCCTTTCGTTAATTTTATTATTCATGTTGAAAAACTTCAAAACGTATTTCTCGTCTTGCTTTTGCAACAGCACGATTATATCCTCCAATAGCAACACGTACAAGTCGAGTAATTTCGTCTTCTTGTCCGTCCTCGGATCGACCACCCATTTCAGCACGCCTTCGTGTATTAATTTATGTTTAGTCAGGTCTAGATTCTGTAAAAACACCAAATATTACTTCAACTGCGACAAGTCCCGCATCCGCATCGACGACGATCCTCAAAAGCCCCGAAAACAGGTCACATCTCGTACAAAGGCGCCGCAAAACCACCTCAAAGCCTACATCCCTTCGACTACGAATACCGAATTACACAAGGAGACCGCCTCAGGAGGGCTACATAAGGATTCGCTCTTTACACGAAGTACTTGTGACTGCGTCCAATACAATCCAAGTCATTTCAAATTGTCGCACAGACAAAGACGGAGGAAGCTCGAAGACGAACGACGTCCTGCGAGCGATGTTTCTGCCAAATTGAACGTGAAAGCTTGAAAGCGTTCTTGGCGACGTTTAAAATTATAAAAATTTCGTCCTCCTTCTGCGCTCCCCTTCCGGTCGCAATGTATTCGCCGACGATGAAAATCTCATCCGCGTCCGTGAAATTAATCCGAATCGACGTTCGAGATGAAAATGGATTTTGCTCAGGGAAAAGAACACGTAATAATGGGCGCGACTACGTCGATGGTATTTGTACGCCCTTCCATATGCGTTCGATTCTTTCGATAATTGTGAAAAAAAATTACAGGAAAATAATATGTACTTCGATGAGGAAACACGACGCGATCATAAAATACTGGGAAATTATGCCGAAATTATTTAAATTTCACGTTTTTTAACGCTCAGCCCCTCGGAATATTAAATTTTGTACTGTATCAAGATAATTGGCAAAACTGATTTGAAATCGAATTAATTATACAATACAAAATAATCAAAAAATCATCGCTTTCAAAGTAAATATTGACATTTGGAGCAAAAGAAAAGGCAACACTGATTCAAACGTAATAAAAGCTAATAACTCGTGAAATTGTTACATTTATGGTTGAAAAATTAGCAACACTGATTTCCGTAAAATTTCACTTCCAAAAAATTTCAATTTGAAAAAAAAATCAAAAATTCAAGTAAATTAATTAATCGAACCAAAAATTATTTCATAAGCCAAAAAATCAATAAACAACGTGAAATAGAATTTTACAACTCCACTAATTAAAACATTTTTTAAATGCTTAAATTTTTCGCATAATTGAGCGGAACTAGGATTTTCTTTAAATAGATTGTTATATTCTCCAGTCGCGATCAAAAACTGAGCTTTATTTTTATAAACAATGAATCGTAAATATAACCGCGAATATAAATTTTGTTAGCCAAATATTAACTATTAAACAAACCGCGAATATAAATTTTGCTAGCCAAATATTAACTATTAAACATGTTCTCTTTTTAAAATTTAAGTATAACTCAAACGAGAAGGTTTTTTTAATAATCTACCAAATCGAGAAGTTGTATTATTATGACCAGAAGAATTCGGCACTGGCAATAATGATGAGGACTGTTTGGATAGTGACACTTGTGCTGACACTGATGAGAATTGGTCAGGTGAAGATGACTGTATAGGTGAGGATGATTGTTGCTCGGATGATGATTGTATCAATGGCGATTTTAACGATGATGATGTTTTTACTGATGGATTATGACAACATGTATACCTCCTAATATGTTGTCGATTACGCCGATATTTTCCCTCCATTGATGAAATTAAATAAGACCGATGGGGTAGACGCTCCACAATTTGACCCACTATCCAAGGATCATTCAAATTTTTTTAAATAATACTTTTTGACCAACTAATTACGATTCATTGTTAGTTTTTTCTTTTGTCCAAAAAAATTATCGAATTTTTTAATTAAATCTTCGAATGTTATACGGTCGATATCAAAGTTGAAAGAAGTGTAAATTTCTATAATTTTAGAGTCATCGCCTATATTCATTAATAACAACGCGACTTTTCTTTTATCGGATTCTTCTTCTAAATTATTGGCTCGTAAATAAATTTTAAATTGTTGTTTAAAATTTTTCCAACTTTGTTCTAAGTTTCCATTATTTATATCAATTGGTTTTAAACGCGCATTATAAGAACTTGGATTATTATTATTATTTGACATATTTGAATTATCACCACTATTCAATACTGACAAATTCGGCATATCGCGATTTTCACTTCTGACACCATGTTATATTCTCCAGTCGCGATCAAAAACTGAGCTTTATTTTTATAAACAATGAATCGTAAATATAACCGCGAATATAAATTTTGTTAGCCAAATATTAACTATTAAACAAACCGCGAATATAAATTTTGCTAGCCAAATATTAACTATTAAACATAGATAAAAATAACAAAAAAAAAATTCAAAAATTGCATGAAAATTATAAATATTATTTTAACATTACAAAAAAACCAGGAATTAATTCGACGAATTTTTATGAAAAATCTTGGGTCAATTCATCCATTATCACTATTACATTAAATATTGCAATTTTTTTGAAATTATTTGAAAATTTCTTTTTAATGGATTGATTTTTAAATAAATAATTTTTCGCATTCTACTTTACACTTTTTTAAAATTCATTTTGCAAAATTTTTCCTTCATTTCTTGTATTTAGTTTATTTAAATCGAAATTTCGCAAAAAAAATTTCCTTGGAATCGAACATAAAAAAAATGTACTCGAAGGTCATTAATTCATCCAACTAAAACACCTAAAATTGAGGTGACTTCGGATACATAAAAGTTACTTCAAAAAGCGGCATTCATCCCATTAAAATTATTTGAAGAAAAAACAAAAAAAAATCTCAAAAGCAAACTTCCCAAGCTACATTCACGTAAAGTCCAACTTTCAAAGTAACCCCATATTACCAAAGTTACCCTAATAAAGGGTTAAATAAAGGTTATATTTGAAAAAAAATTTCACCTTTAAATTTAAAGGACAAAAAAGACTTCGGCGATTATTTTTATTATTTCTACACTTCATTTGAAAAAAAAACAGGAATTTCCAATCACCCAGCACAATTTCCCAAAACTTTTTACTCTAATTTAACATCCTTTCGATACATAAAATCCGCCTCCAAGAGAAATCCTCCCCCCAAATAAATGATAAAACCACCTTTCAAAAAAAAACATCAATTCCTGCCTAAACCAAACCCTTTTAATATTTCTTCCATCATTTCATCCGTTAAAAAACAATATGAAAATCAATTAACTGCAAAAAAATCACAAAATAAAAAAATCCCTCGAGTTTTAGCCCACCAAAATACCACAGGGTGTTCTCAAAGTCCACCTAACCCTAACATAATTCAACTCTTAATCCCACCAACCCACCCTGTACCCTTCTCGAAGAAATTCAACACCTACGTAACCACAAATAACTAAATTTAGGAAAAAAATTGACCCATATTGTAAAATAGACCGTCAAGTTGACCACTTTTTATCAACATCAACGACGTTGATTTATCACCAGCGATCACCTCGCGTGACCGATATTTCCACCGTTGTCGCACTATAAAAGGTTCTCGAAAAAAAAGCCATCCTACGCTGCACCGAGCACCCGGTCATACCACGTTGCATAAACAGCCCCTTGACGTCTTTTCCTTCAGGCGTATAGTTATGCAATTTAATTAACATATTTTTTCGATCGTATTTCCCAACGACGTCTTGCCTCGTTTAACAACCGCCGAGTCCGTGCTCGAGCCAAGTCGCGTGTAAAGATGGAGAGGGGGGAGGGCAAAGCTGAGGGTTGGCGTTTAATTTCGACAGTTTAAAAAACGCGAATCTGCGTAATGTTGGGATTTCCCCACGGTACGAAAATACATGTAAAGGTTATGCAAGAGTGGGGTGGCGAATAGAAGAGAGGGGGGAAATGCAATGTCAAGCAGCAAACAGTGATTACTAATGCATTAATTTACACCTTCAATATGTACAATTTTTGTTCTTTGAGTAGAATCGAACGTATAACGAACTGTTGGTATGTAATTCATCGAAAATTATTTTTTTGGGCGAATTTTCCAATGAAAAAAAAAACTCTATTGGGACCAAATCGTATTAAAAGATGTAAATATCAAAAAGGGAATTTTCGAAGCTAAATCTTACAAAACAATCCTTCTTCCATTCACACCCCCCTCCCCGAACTACCACCGAGGATCGCCGCGATATTCCGCCTTTTACGTACTTTGAATTCATTGACTACAGGATGATCCTTATCGAAGGGCGACTTATCGACGAGTAATTTACGTTGAATTTCGGCTAATTTATGCTGATCTTCGGCCTCCTTCACAGCCTCATTGACTCGATTTAAAATCTCCTTGCTGCGTTCCAACGCGCGCTGAACGCACTTCTCTTCTTCAGGATTATTTTTCGTGTGCTTGGCTAGATTCTCAAATAATAAAGGATATTTGGTAAGCCTGCGAAACAACGAAATCGTTAATTCGTCCGAAACCGCTTCGCAAAATATCACCGGAAATATCGCGTTTTAATTACCTTAGCATTCCAGTCGGTATAATATCCTTTAATTGAAGCCGTCTGCAGATCGGATTACATTCGGCGTCGTTTAAAAATTTCTGTAAATTAGGATCCTTTCTTCGGCGCTCCTTCAACGCTTCTAGGGCGATTTGTTGCCTCGAACAAAAGGTGGCAGCAGCTGATTCGAATATTTCACCGTCGGCGCCATCGAACTATAAAACAATGCTTTGGTTAATGTCTCCGAATATCCTCACAGTATTTATGAATGTCCAAATTATGCAACTATCATACATAAGTTGATTATGCAACCTTATTTCACAACAAGTACCCTCAAAGATGTGAAAATCTCGATGTAAAATTTCACAAAAGCTGAATTACAGCTTTGACGTCGCGTAACTTCGTTAATATCGTAAAAACATGTAATTTTATAAGAACATTTTTTGTTGCTTTTTTCAACATCTACAAATCGAGTTATTATCATATTTCGCCTAAAATTGAAATTAAAGGCGTCGAGGTCACTTGACGATTTCGAAACCTTGTAACTTCAATTTTCAAAATACACGACACATCGATGTAATTTTTTTGCAGAATTTTTACAGCTTTTCTGTATTAATTATCTATACTTCGTCTAAATCCAAAACTCAGGGGTTCCCAATATCTTCGCCATTTTAAATCACTATAGATCCTTCCAAATTCCGATATACATAAAAAATGAAAACACCATTTCTCGCAGATTTTTGACATCCGATAATACGTGTTATTAGCATACATCGTCTAAATCCAAAACAGAGAGCGCGCTACGAGCGTTTCATAACTTCAAACAATTATAACTCGGTGAATTCTGCATTTAGACGGATCACGATAATAACTCGTTTTACCGGACGTGGAAATCTCTACACAAAACACCCGTCGATTTTTCTCCATCTTCGATATCAACGAAGTCACACCGCTTGAAATGCGTTCTCCAAGTACAACAGCACGACAATTACCATTTTCAACAAAATATCACCGATGTCGCCCACGATGGAATTCTCCTTCTTCTTCAATTTCATATTATTATTGAACTGCGAATGTATATCGAGCATTTCGTCCAGATTGGCGAATAGTAACTGCAACTGCTCCGCTGGTACAAGCTGCTGCTCCCTCATTGGCTGATAGAACAACTGATCTAATATCTTTAACGCTCTAACGTGAGATCTTTCGGTATGAAATAATTCTGCGGAGCGAAAAGAAAAACACATTATCGACGTTAATAAACGATAAACCGATTCGTCTTGTTTACACGGCTAACAGGAGCACGAAATCTATCGTTTCAATGCCAACGTGTGATAAACAAAATAACAAGAAAAACCGAGACGCGCGGTCACCCATGAAAAAAATTTTCGCCGCTTCGAACTTTTCGAAGCTCATTTGAATGTTGGCCAAGAAAAAAAAAACGCGAAATTCTCATCGCGAACGTACTAACCGTTAATAACTTCTTGTCTTTTTTTCTCGGATGTCGTTAAATTCTTCAGCACATCCGGCGGCACCGATTTAGTCCAATCAGGCGGATCTGGTTCCGCTTCTGTATCGCTATCCCATGCCGCTATCCTACTGACTGGGCACGATATTAGACTACCGGTGGAGGAACTGCACGTATTTGGAACTGTGACGCTGGTATTCTCGCAGCTTCCTTTGTTACTGCTGCCGACTACCTCTAACGAGTTACTAGGACTATCTAGGCTTCTGCAAGAAAGAAATCGCCGTTAATTCGACCGTTCGTATTTGCCAATGCAACAAGCGCCGATGGACGATGTGACGTAGACCGCAGTCTCGCTTCGTTTGGTGACGTTCTCGCCCAAAATTTACCTTCGGAGTCTGACAGATGTGTACCACGATGTTCAAAATACGCCCAATCATTCGCACAGACTTTTTCAGGAGATCAATGTCAAACACAAAGATGAGATCCTTCAAATTCTAAAATTTTTACGAGCCTTGTATAATTTCGTCGAACACATGCTCATGTCATGAACGGATTTCAAAGCCATAAAAAACGAAACATAACATCGTAGAACGCTCTCTCCCCTCCACCCTTCTGACACCTCTCCACCGTGGATCACCGATGTATAACAAAATTACGAATATTCGTCGAGTTTTATATTTTTTTTTTACATAAAAGTTGCTCAAGCATGAACCAAATATATTCGCAAACGAACGTAAACTGTCATAACACTTTTCTCAAATGTCACAATGAAGTTCTCTCGCAAAAAAAAAAATTAAAAAAAAGAAAACCCATCGAATTACGATCATTTTACAAAAACACAAAAACCAAAAAAATATCCAAAAAAACGTTTGAAAAATCATCAAAGGTGTCGAAAAAAATTCAGATAAAAAAATCCGAAGAGCATCAACCAGATAGTTTTTTTCTTCAATTTATCCCCCCTTCCACCTATCAAAACCCTCGGAAATTCGTTCAACACAACAACCACATCACATATACACAACAAACGCCAACTTATGACGTCACCCATATGACGCCAATCAAACACCGCAAATTTCTTCCCCCAATTTGCCGTCATTTTTCCGATTTAAATAGATTTTCAGTTATTGATAAAAAGTCGCTGATCACAAGTATTTCATGTATTTACATCCACTACCCACCCCCTTCCCCGCGAGTGATATCAAACTAACCCGTTTTTATTTCCTCAAAACGACGCAATTTCTCAAACTGCGATGACGTCATCAATTCACAACGGCATCGCGGTAAAATTTATTCTAAATTATTAAAAATCACTAAAAAAAAATCGTTAAGGAATTATTTAACGAAAATTACCGAAAACTCCGCAAACAATAATTAAATTTCACTAAACTTGAAGAAAAACTTCAAAAAATTTCAAACATTTATAACAAAGGTACTTGTTTGTTAAATTGACAAGTAATTAATCAAACTTCTGGAAAAATCGTTCAAATTTGCAAAAATTCATTTAAAAAACTGAAAAAAAAAAACTGTCCAAATGTGAAAAACTCAACTTCTTATGTTGGAAATTAAAAATTGCACGTGGAAATTGAAAATTGCACGAATTTATCAATTTTTTTGGGTTTAATCTTTTTCTATGAAAAAATTGCATGGATTTGATCATTTTTCAGTAACTTTTTTGCAATTTCAAACACATAATTAATGATATTTTTTCGGAAAATTTGTCTTTTTTGGAAGAAGTTCGAATACGTTCGCCACAATGAACATAATTGTAGTAATTTTGGACACAAATTTCACATTTTGTTTGATATTTGAAGAAATACTTTTCCAGAAAATCAGTTTTCCGAGTTTTTAATGAAACGATTGTTCAAACGCGTTGACTAAAATTATACTTTAAATGATTTTTGAATTTTTTCCACTTTTTTTTTTACATTTTTTCACTTTTTTAAAATAAGTTGTCAACAAATTAAATAGATTTTATGAATTTTATAATTTTTTTAAAATAGTATTTCAATTTATTCTAACATTTTTATTCACCTAATTAAAAGAATTATTCAACAAATTGGATAAATTTTGTAAATTTAATTTTTTCATGATACTTCAACTATTTATTACTTCTTTCAATGTTTTTTTTTGCAATTTTTTACTATTTTAAAACAATTTTGGCAAATTTTATACATTTTTCGCTATTTCACGGATTTTGAAAAAATCATTTCCAATTTTCAGAGAAGTCTACCACTTTCCAAACATTCCAGAAGAAGAGAAAGCTTTGTAAAACTAAACATTATGAAATATTTGAATGTTCCGAGTTCTGTATTCACCGAAAAAGATTGCCTAGCTCAAAAGAAGGGAGGAGCACGAGGAGAAGAGAGGTCATTATCACTCTCAAAATAATATTACCCTCTTCCTGCGGACCTCGAAAATCGCCTGAGATTGGTTCGAAATCTGCGAATTTTTAGAATCTTAAATTCGTACAAAAAAAATCAATTACTTAGTACAAAATGCGAAACCCTCTCCGCCTCTCCTGATACATTTCACGACCCATTTCTTCCAGACGGTCTTCCGGTCGCGGCCACTTCTCTCGAAAAATATCCAAACGCACGAATTCGCCCCAATTACCCTACAAACCCTCGAGAGCACCGCACGTTAGCAGCTATAGAATTACACCCCTTCAAGCCACCAACTTCGACCCCGTGCAGGCGTTTGTTTAAAGCGTTAACACGCCGAATTGCGGTCTAGGGTTTGCGACGACGCTCGTTACAATTTCCATTTTCGCGTACGACGTCACGTCATATACGCTCGCTCGAACCATTTGGCCTTTTTCGCGAGCACGACGTAGCTGCAAATCCGTTCGAATCCCTTTTCACGAGGCGGATTACTTTCTAAGCTTTTCGTTAGCGCCCAATTCCGGTATAATTTCTTCGCGGCCCCTCGATACTTTTCCTTATCGAGCCCACATCAGCGATGAAGTTGCAAATCGTCGGAGTTCGCGACCCAATTCGAATCAATTAAACGTCCATTATCGCCAGACTATCAACACCCTTCGAGCTCCACCACTCCTCGTGTCCTTTCACGTTACTATCGATAGGGAAAATCTACGATTTAATCCAAGCACCCGCGAGCGCCTGATTTCCGTATTTCGTGAGAAAATTCGTCGACGGAGTCGCGCTAACGAGCTGGAAAAATTTCCGGAGACCGTCTCAACAACCGCGATTAAATAACAACTCACCCGCAATGTTTGGCCGGGCCGATATTGCGCCAACCGCCCTCGTGACCCTCAACTCGACCACTTTTAGAGGGAATAAATTTCTCGAAGCGTAATTTCCAGCCGCGTTTACCCGAATTCGCGTGCTACAACGTATCGACCTCGTTTATCGTCCTGTTTTCTCCAGAAAAAATCTCGCCATAGGCCGCGTTATGTTTTTTTCACTCGAAATACGCGCTCGTTTTCTTCTGAATTTATAGTAGCTTCACATTTCGAGTCGTAGATTTTCGCCGTTAACAAGATATTTCAAACTCACCACCAAAAATTTTCTTACGAAGGTCACGCCCATCGGGTCTATTCCTCATTTCAAGAATTAACAAATGCTGAATTTTATTCAAAAAAATTACCATGAATTTTTTACCGTTCAAGTTGAGACATTATTTCAGGGCGAGTTCCCTTTGACGTCATCACCTCCACGGAGGCAAAATAACGGACTAAATATCGAGAGAAAAATCACGAATGTGGAAAATTCGCAAATCCGCGCCCTTCGAATTTCACTCACTCACCTCACTCCTCTCCACCCTGTCACATCAACCAAAGCGGCAAGGGGGAACGCCGCAAAACCCACAAAACCCACAAAACCCATCAAACGCACCCAGGCGCTGACATTAAACCTACTTTTTATGACGATTTCGTGCGCCGTAAAATCCGCATCGAGAATCTCATAAAAAGAGCACAGCGATATCACCCGAGCCTTCTCGACGCCAACGCAAGCGACGCGAAATTTCCCAATTTCTGGTTCCCCGCAGCTACGTGCCGCGAATTACCATTTCGTGAACGAGCTACCAGCTACCGCACCACAATGTCACAGGGTCAATAACCCCTCTCGACTTCAACACGAACATCCCTTCGGGTGCTCGTAACGCATTAACGGTACCGTCGAGACTTCAGGCATCATGGCTACTTTTCGTGGTTTTTCACCGTCGCAAAAATGCAATTCAACCTATGCCGACCAAGTCGAAATTCGTCTCGTACTGCCTCCTCCCCCTTTTCGATATTTTAAAAATTCACGAAACTCGTGATGGCATTTTCCACTTATTTTTTCCTCCACCAATATCACGAAACTCTCGGGTGACGAGTGAGGGAAAGAAAAAAGGCCACGGGGAAGAGGGAGACCAAAAACCCGTCACCGTGTTTTTTCCACACAAAACTCGACGCGAAATATCGAGTAAAAATAAGGGTAAACACGACGCTGAACTTCGTCAATTTATTCGGGTAAATTTTTAACGCCTTCGGTTCGGGTTATTTTATTAGTTTATCGAGCCAAGTACTTTTTTCCGTGAAAATGGCGCCTTTCAGAGTTGTTTTCGTTTTGGCTTACTCAAATATTCGAATTTGGGTAAATGCGAAAGCGTACGCATAAAAATCAACGTATTTTTAAAAAGTTCAGTAAAAACAAAAAACTAAAAAAAAAAACACTTGAACTTTAAAAAATCACTTTGAAAGTTTGAATTTCCTTTTAATTATGTAAAAAATATATCAACGATGTATTAAAAATTTCCCATCAATTTTTTCCCGGTTTAGCTGTTTTTTTAAAGACCACAAAAATTCGTGTATTTTTTTTCGCGATAATTTCTCAAAATTTAACAAATATCAAAAAAATATGGGCATGAAAGTTGAAGAGCGTAGAAAAATACAAGTTTTACATACTAACAACTTTTTTCCAGGATTTCGCAAAAATGAGATAAATCATCGTCAAGTGTAAATAAATTATAATTAATGAACCTCCATTCATTAATTCGCTACTACGATAAATAAACCTTCAAAAATTGCTTGGAAAAAAATTAACGTTATTATTTCAACATGTGCACAATTTTAGAGAAATTCAAGAGCCCTCCTCTTTTCCTCTCCCATTCGACAAATGAAATACAAATTTCATTTTGAAGTTTTTTCAGAACTTGGTAAAAAAAAAGTAACCTGGCGATATAATCAAATCGAATTTCAAACCCCTTCAAATAACACAACCTGAAATCTGAATCCTCTCCCCCCCAACATATTCGAATCATCTACTTCCTGTTACTGTTTTTAGCTAAACGAAAAATTACTCGAAAAACATTTTTTAGACAATATAAATAATAGTGTAAAAAAATAGGGGATGATTTCGTCTAAATTTAAAATTATGAGCAAAAACGTTCCGCTATGTAGCAAAAACGCCACTTCATTTTGAGAAATTTTCAACGCTCTGCAACGCCTTCAATTTTCAACATAGACAAAACTTCCTGATAACATTTTTTCAAATACTACGAAAAATTTCATTCGAAGATATCACTCCAGATCGAAACACAGCACGATGCCGAGGCTCAAAACCATCCCCGATTGAAAACAAAACATCAATGATCCTCAAATCACATAAGTAGGCAATTTCTATCGCATATATGATGTTTGTGTTGCTATCTCATGATTTGAAGGGGTAATGAAGCAACACATACACTTGAAACACCCTGTATACATTCAACTCGAAGAATTCTGCTGATAGAAAAATTTCGTGAAGACATTTTTGGACATCTCATCGCGTACAGCAAAATCAGTTACTTGATATTTTTGCCTAATTTCCAATCTGAAGGAGTTACAAAGCGAAAAAGATTTCCACGCGATGTAGCGCCTTCAATATTGACAATATGCAAAATTTTGTCGTCACCTTCTTTAAAGCTTTTGATCAGTTGTACAAAAAGATAAAACGAAATTTGCGTAGCTTCAATATTGAAGGCGCTACATCGCGTGGAAATTTTTTTCGCTTTGTTGCTCCTTCAGATTAGAAATTAGGCAAAAACATCAAATAACTGTGCTGTATGGAATATGATCTACAAAAATGTACTTACAAATTTTTTCTATCAGCAAAATTAGTCGAGTTATTACGTATTTACAAGTTTGAAAATTCAACGTCCCTTCAATTTTCAAGTTAGACCACTTTTCATGATGTTTTTCGTCTATTTTCTGGGATTCTATCTACCGGTGAATTATTGTGCATTGCTCGTCTTTCACCCTGTAAAACGTCGATGGGAAACTCACTAGTTATACCTGAAAATGTGAAAGACAAAGCATCAGGGCTCGACCCCGCCCCCTTCGATTCCCTTGCAACCCATCTGACCCTTCTCCGCATACCCATCACCATCGCAGAACGTCACCAAATGCACCACAAACCGCCACCTAGTCATACATATACCAACCTCGAAGATAGATTCGAATTTGAGGAACTTCCGGAATTTGTGCTAGGATACGGAAACTGCGAGTTATTATCTACTTCTACATCGCTGCAACAAATAAAACACAAATCCGTCATTAAATAACGCCGCTAATTAACGTGAAAATTTACGCGAAGTCGGCAATAAAACGGTGGCAAAATTACGCACGCGAACTCCGCCGCCGACAAATTCCGACACGACTTTCGAACGCGACATCTCGTCAACAAAATTACGACCTCGTAAAAATTACACGAGATTCGAAAAACTTTTACTACCTTGGCTACGTTCCGATTACGCAATACTTCCTCGATTAATAAATCTCTTTTTTTTTTAATGAATGAAAAGCAGCGAATACGATGGCCGAAAATTCGCCGGTCCCAGGTTGGGCGCCACTTTTTCCGTCGACGACACGTTACCCCAAACACCTTGCGGATTCGGTTCCGAATGCGAATTAAATTCGACGTCTGTCGTCAATAAAAAGCTCTTATCTTGGGTAATTTTTTTCCTCGTGTATGTGTGTGCACACCAACACATCGTCATTCGAATTGGAAAACCCTCTAAAATACGCGAATTTATTACCGTATCTCGTTTTCTTTTTCGACGAAAACGACAAAATCTCCCTTCCTATTTCGCCTCCTTGCACGAGGTAAATTTATAATATGGCGAAATAATAAGCCGAAATACGAGACGAGGTTAATTTACTTTACGTCTTCGTCGCATTGTACGCGACGTCGACATCCCCCCTGCGCTCGCTCGTACCCTCGTCCAAGCCCACATTACACACGTATACCGGGGGCACGGAAAACGCGTAATCGATTTTTTTTATCGTTTTCAAACGAGCAACCGTTCGTACTTTCGTTTTCATCACACACACCAACACACCCCGATAGTCGTGTATCCTAAAACAACACTTCGTGCACACGCACACACACCAACACGCGTCATTCGATTAAACGACGCTCGTCCGAGAACACTCTACAAGATGTTCATTAGCCGAAACGCCCCCCCCTCGCATCTTCACACCGCAACACCTCCGCGAAAGGCGAAAAAAACCACGACGCCTTCCATCCCGAGTTATAATTCAATTAACCAGGCGCTCATCGGCGGCCGCGTTTGCCGATCGCCGGCTATCCACCTACTCGACCTTTTCTCCGGCCTCGTCCGGAGGGCCGAAAGCGAGAGAAAAAATTTTCGCATCGTGTTATTCGGCGTTACCATGACGACCTGTACCATTTCTCGCTTCATTCATGCCGTCGCGTACAATGTATACACGCCGTATTGCCGAAAGCTCGTGAACTTGGCGAAAACGCAGCCGCGGCCGCCGACACGCGAGCCGGTACCGAAAAAAAGCCCTTTGGTTTCCACGTTTTCACAGGCGCGTCGCAACATCTCCCAAAACACTCTCCGATCCGTCCTCTCTTTCGCTTTCGGCGCTCAAAACCTTTCTCGTATTTTTAATCGTCGCTCGTTAACGAGTTGCTTTTCATTTGGTATTTTTCCTCTTCTTTTATCGAACACGCTGCTTAATAAATACCACCGACGTATCTCCGGACACATTTACCCACCGCCATGTGCTCTGGTAAATTAGTCACTCGTACTATACGTCTTAATTCATCCTTTAAACGACTCGTAATCGTTTGACGAGTACGTCTGCATCTCGAGGAACCATATTCACTCGCCATAACCCCCTTTTGAACCTCCTAAAAAGAAACGTGCTACGGACCAGGGGCACATAAGTGGCGTATATTGTGCCACATACCCTTCATTTAGGCATCAGGGTTTCCCAAAATAATACACCATCAGATTTTTTCGCAGTACAATATCTCAAACCAAGATCCTCATTTATTGTTATAAAAACAGGATACGAAAAATAGAACACGGAGGGGAGGAAAGGGACAATACGCCATAAAGTGCTAAATTTCGCAAAAATGTCACCTCCTCCGCCTCCGTATCTCCAAATATTCGCACAAATTAAGAGTTATCAACCTGAACCCATCCAACAACCGATCGATTTACCGATTATGCTCGATTAATTCCACCGAAATCAATCAACAGAATGAAAATTCATTCAAGAGAATCGCAAACCTTTCAATTCAATTACCCCCTCCCCCATCAATATAATAAAATTAAGAATTTTTCTTACCAGAGAAACGATGAACAATTTCCCCTAAACTGAATTTGATTCGGCACGATTAAAATATACCATCGCTTGGGGTAACTTCGAACATCACTATTTCTCATTACAAAATAATATTTTTGTTGCCCAAAATAATCCCAGAAAGGAACAGAAAAATGAAAAAAAAGACACGATAAAATATTAACGATAAAACTTTTCAGAAATTAATATCAAAAGCAGTACAGCCTGCTAAAGAAATTATTGAAAAAAAATACAAAAGAATTATTTTCATCGTGGCGAAAAAAAAATTAGGTCGACATACTTTGAAAAGCACTTTTGGGGATTTTTCTACAGCATAAAAAGCACCAACGAAGCCACCAAAGCATGGCAATTACTCTGTTGGCGCAAAAAATCACTTATCAAACTACCCCGTATTTTCAAAGTTACCCCGGGCGATATCTGCAGCAGAAGGACGTTTGATTTATGAAGATAAAAAGCGTTTCTGTGATTGATTCAAGATTATTTTGCAATTTTTTGCAAAGTCCAAGAAATCGATTTTTTTGAAAAGCAAAACAACGCAAAAAATTACGTACAAAGTCGACTTTTTGGGCTCCGAAAAAATTGCAAAATAATCTTGAAATTGTGTTAAACAAAAAATGTTATACGACCCATCACCCAAAAATCAGTACATTTTGAGAAAAAAATTATTTGAATGACGAGTTTTAGCGCGCACGCGTAATCGGTACTTCCCACTGTGCTGTAGCGTCTTGTTCACAGTTACGCGCGTTGCTGCGTAGGCATGTTACTACAGACCTAACGCGGGGCCGCGCGCAACGGTGAATATGACGCTACCGCGTAGTGGGAAGTTTCATCCAACGCACGCGCGCGGTTTTTGCGATTTTTGACCACGGCCCCGGGGAGGCAAAATTTTGAAAAAAATATATGACATTTAGGGGTCAAAAATACATCGAAAAAATGAGGTTTGAAAATTTTGTCGAGTGATATAGACACTTAAAAATAATAAATGAAATCGAAAACGTCCGTTTAGAGGAGAAAAAATTGGAGTGGGGAGTTGTTGATTTTTTCATGGAAGGCCCTTGTGAGGGTCTACCATGTACTAAACTTTCAATCAGTTCCGTCAACTGTGATTTGAGAAAGAAATTCATATTTGATTTTAAAAAAAAATTTCACGAAAACGGGAGGAAGGGGGGAGCTGAAATTTTGGTCATGATCGTTCCTCGATGGTACCCAACTAATACCCAAATATCATCAAAATTTGGATCCTGAGGCAGATCACTTATGCTTATCTGCCTATAGCCTTTAACTTTGGTAGATTTTAATTGGTATTTGTCTTTCCATCATCCTCGTAATATTTTTAAATTACTGTAGCTCTTCACCTAATCATCCGGTTGAAAATTTTTTTGAATGGAAAAGTAGTTCGAAAGAATCACCAACGATTTTTATTTCAAGCATTTTTCAATTCAAGCCCTTGCAATCGCACCAACTTTCAATTTTTCATCTCAAGACCGCTTCAACTACGATTTTTCCATTACTACGACGCGCAACGACGACAAAACAAGTTCTAGCAGAAAAAAAAACTCAAAATTGAAAAAAAAATTCACAGCAAAGCTCCCTCATTTTTCAGTCTTCCTTGATCTCAAAAGCTCGTTTCGATTCTCATTAATTCATTATGTATCATTTCAGCGCAGGACAAAATAATGAAAAAGCTCTTGCGGCGAATACAGACTCATCCCAGGGAACTGACATCTACGAAAAAAAACTAAGAGAGATGAGGATGGCCGTGTGGGGAATAAAAACCATTACATCGATTAATTTCCACTCAACGCATACCTACGAAATAATCGGAAAATTGTGTCAAGAATGGTCGATCACTTCACATCCTCTTTTCTTACATCGACACCAAAAACAACCCCTTCATATAACAAACCAACACATCACGAGATTAGTATCAATTAAACCCCCTAAGCGAATTCCCCACGCAATTACACGATACTCGACGATTTACTGACACGTGTCACCCTAAACTACACATACCTTCGCTTGCAATGCACACCAAACACCGCGAACGCACATTTTCCCTGTCATTCTCGCATTCGACAAGGACGCCGGGCCACATCGAGGACTACCCCCTTCACCTTATTAACCGAATGACCTAAAAAAAAAAAGGCAATCCCTTTCATCGTGTTTCTTCGCACCACATCGGGGTAATATTTCAATCACAGTTAACTAGAAAATTTCAAATAACCTCCGGCGACAAATCGCTCCGCCGTTCGCAATATTCAAGTAATCCACAACTCTCCCTGATGTTCGGCACCGGCTACGCCATAAATTAAACCCTCATTCCTCTTCGTGATCCTCTTATCCCAAAAGCACTGTCGTATAAATTCGCCACACTTGGAATTACTTTGGCGCAAAGGCCAAAGTAGGTAATCTACGCCGAGGGCCGATATATAGGTCAACGTGAAATTCGCCGTTGTCCCCTCCTCCTCCTTCCAACGCATACATATGAAACCGAAAAAAAGCGCAAACCATCCCTCTTCTATTTTTCGGATAAAATGGCCGTCTGGTTGAAAAAGAGAAAAAAACACAGCGGTCGTGAAACAAAAAAAAAAAAAAAAAAAGGAAATCCGATACGCCGAACTACTCCGAAGTAGAAAAAAATAACCTCGTCGGTCGAACACGATATAATCTACAATCGACGTAAGAAATAGCGCTAAAAAAAGGCAAAAAATCGATTTTAATTTCGCTTAATAGCCGTCAATCAGCAAACATTATCTCGCTTACCTCCCCCCCCCCAGCTTCAACCTTTTATCGCGTACGTTTTCCTTATACTCTCAAGACTCGTCCGGACTAATCAACCGCGTACATGAACGTTTCAAAAATAACGTCGATACAAAGACTCCTTCGACCGAAAAATACCCTCCCCCGCGTACCCCTCGATTAAAAATACCTCCCTTGGCTATCTTCCCTATCGCGAAACTCAAACAAACGTCAACTTTTCAAATTAAAACCCGTCCGGGGAGTTGGTACGTATATACGATGATCTCGTCTCACCCCCTCCCAAACTCCTGTGCCATGTACCCATAATAACCGACTCGATGTCTTCAACGAAGGTGTATTAAAAGCCATTCCGACTAATGTACACTTAAGGGAGAAAATTCCCATATAAATTTCCGACGCTAGGTCCCGCACCGCCGTCCAACATCTCCACCCTCGTCCCCCGCCTTCCACTAATCTCTAATATACAATCGGTCAATACCGTAGTACAATACTCTCGTTTGTGTGGCGTCTTTCTTACACTAAAACAAACATTCGACCGAATAAATACCGCGTTTACGAGTCCTCGACCGGGCGCCAATATCGTCTTACGTGTACACGCTGCTTAAAAAGGTACACACGACGAGAAAAAAATTAACGCCGAATTTAAAAGCGAGCAGATCGAAATAACCGAAGAAAAATACGTTTGAAAATTAAAATAACTCTTCTAAAGGTCAAATTCGTAAGATAAAGGAACGTAGACAAGGAAACAGGGACTCGATATTTACACTGAAAACGCATTAAAAGCGATTTCTCGTTCCTTAACGCGAACCGCGACGTCTGTTCAGTTCGAAGTCTCGTTTCGTTCTGCGTTCGTTCAGCGTGTTCGTCGATAGAGCGCGGTGGTGGGGAATGGGGATGTCCGTAACGAGTTTGCGCGTGCCGAAGAGCGGTGAAACTACAATTGTTTCGGTATCGACTATCGAACGCTTCGACCCGTACCAATTATCGCACGAGGAGAAGGACACAACTTCCTTTAGTGACTCAAATTGCACAGGCTTCTGAGTGAAATTTCCAGCACTATCTTGACTCGTTAAGGTAGTCGAGTAACATATCAAAATAGCTTAAAATTTCACGCTGAAATCGAAAATATGGTCATAAAGAATTTTCGACGCACGCAATTCCGAAATATCGACTAGTGAGTCAGGAAACATGTAATAAAAAAATTAAGTAATCGTGTCACTTATCAAAAGAGGTTAAAATTTTGCGCAGAATTCAAAAATGAGAGTAAAAAAGTCTTATCTCGAAAGTCAAGGGCATTACTAACTCTAAGACAACTTTCATCTCTTTATTATCAACAATCATTCCCTTCTTTACATCTCAACGTTCTCCAGGCATTCCTCAAAACTCTTATCAACTCACATGAACATTTTCTACAACCGAAATCTCGACTCAAAACCAACCACCAATGATACCGACACCTCTCAAACATACAAACTTCATCTTATACCTACACCATCATACTCGGCAGCCGCCCAGCCCCACATCGTCTCTTCAACACACCACAAACCTCCACCATCTCCATCTTCGATCGATTACAGCACCTCTTCTCAACACTCTCGTCCCGTGTAGCGTTGAAAATCGCCAAAATTCCAAATCCGCACGCATATCGGTCTAAATTTGAAACAAGGCCAAGTGCACGCAACCGGCCAGTTTCCAAACTATATGACATATCGATATGCCTCTAAATCACACAAAATCCAGTTACCTTTTTTTCCACGCCGTCGACGCGCTTTATAAAAATGATTAATATATTCAGCATCTCCGCAGTACCACGTACCCGAGACGCGTAACCTCTCAAATCTCACGCATCTCCCCCTGCGACGACCGGGTAAAAACGTATAACGTATTACATAATTCATACGCTCACCTTCCCCCTCCTCAAGACGCTCTTCGTACACATTTATAATACGAAAATAAACCTCGACGTATGTGCTAGCACGTACCCGAAGCGTATATTTAAAAAGGTAACATAAAACATCGCGTACACGCACACTCTACCACGTCGTCCATCGCGTAGAAACTATCGCGCTTGTAAACATCCCCCGCCCCATCCTCTCGCTCAAATACACGTACACGACACATATTACATTTTTCACACTCGGATGAAAATTTTCACAACGCATCTGGCTCAAAAGGCTCTCGGTTGTTTTTCTCTTTTAACGACACCTCCCCCCCTCTTCACCCTTCACTACTACACATCACCTCGAGTACAAATGTACCTACCTTTATACACCTTTACGTGGTCGTTTCACCTCGTCGCTTCTATTCCACCGAACGATATCCGCCGCTCGACGCGCCCGATAATATATTCGCCTCGCGACGCCCCCCCCCACCCTTTCAGCATGTCAAAAGATCGCTACGTTATTACATTTTAATCGCTCGTCGCTCGAATATTGCGTCACCTTGACAACCGCATCATCGCCGCTACGCCAATAAACCATCTCTGCGGCGCGCGCTAATCTCATATACGTCTCATTTCCTCAGATACGCTTTCGCGTCCGTCGACGTGCGCCCCCGACACCTACACGGCGTCGTCGTCACAACACACCGTACTCGGCACTCCGACGGTATTTTCCTCCTTGGGCGTACATCTTCCTGTCACAGGTCTCGCTGCGTCGACAAGTATTACGCGATATATCACATATTCGTCGTACACCGTCGCGTCTCCTTTGATTTCCTCCGTTCGGGCCACGTTTCCGGCGTATTACATCCGTACCTTGACACCTTTGCGATCATCGCGACGCACCTTCTCCCTTAGACATGCTCTGGCGACCTCGAAACGTCCATAAACACTCCCCCGTATCAACGCCATCGTCGACTATACCCTCGACGAGACCTCAGCTACGTCGTATATCGGCCACGAAATAAGATTTCCGAAAAGAAAACCGAACTCGTTCACTTCGACAAAGGTTTTCGCGTCGCGATGCGAAAAAAACACGACGCTTTTTCAAGGACGAGGCAAGCAAATACGACACCTCGTTCCATTGTTATACACGACGACGCAAAAAATATCCCCTCAAATGCGCCAATTAACCTTTAAAAAGCGTATTAACGACGATAGGGTTTCGGCAACGCATAAACGAACCTTTGACATAAGGCGAAGCATTTTTTTCATGTAATCCTACCGAAATCTACGTCCGATAGGATGACAAAGGAACAATACCGGCGAGATTATAATTCTTATTTTACAGTTAATTACACGAGATGGTGAAATTTTCGTTGGAAATTTCCAGAAATGTTTTCGAAAAGACGTTCTCCTTATTTTCGATATTTAAACGAAAGATATTATCCTTTGAAATTTTCAACTCGAGATTACTCCTGGAGTAAGCTAAATGGCAGGAAATTTAGCATGACCTAATTTACAGATTTCGTCAAGTGTTACCAAAAAAATCTGATTATATTTTGACCAACCCCTCGATCATCAACCCTCCCAACGAGATGAAATTTCCGACTGAAACATAATCTGCACGGAATCTATTTTTGAAAAATCACTACGTTTCTACTAAATTTAAAAAAAAACCTCAATATCACTCTCCTCCCTCGCCATCACTCCCTCCACTCAACCAGGCCAAATTTAAAATTACAAGAAAGTCCGTATTAAAAAAAATCGAATTTAAAACACATAAGCATAACCCCACGACTTCCGTCAGTGCTGCCAATTCATGCAAAATACAATTTTCGCGTACTTTTTTCAAAAATATTTCGTATTTTAGAGGTTCCTCCATTTTAACGACACTTCACGACAAAATTCACTTTTTCGCTACTTTCTCCCATTTTTAAAAGATCGACTTCGATACTCCGCCACACGAGGCCATCTCCACCCCACCCAACCTCAACGGAAACAAGTACGCTAGAAGCAAAGGTAATCCATCCTCATTACCGCAATCAAACACGCAAAAGCTCGACAATGCGATATCACGCGCCTCATCCAAAACCCTAATCTCTCCTTCGGGTGTAATTACATTTCGATGACCAAACTTACCGCGAATTCGTTCCAGTACCCATCAAGTACTTCGACACGTTCGTAACGCAACAACTAGATCAAGAGACCGTAGAAAAACACCTCGAAAAACCGACCCCAACCGAGTAAAAATCTCGATCGCGAATCTCAACTACGCTACTTCAAACACACCTCCGAGAAACACTTCAATTTCCCACATCTTTACATATTTTCAAGCACCACGTGCATCCGTATCGTACCCCCGCTCCTCGGGCCCCCACCAGCATTCCATAACGAAAAAAAAATCCATCGTAGCGTAAAAAATTCGCCGTCTTCTGCACCCTTAATTTTTTCAATTTCCACGCTTCGCCCGTTCTTCGGCAGGCCCCCCGTCGAAAAAAATAATATCTCGACGCGCTTCGCGGAATTCAAATTTACTCGTTCGATAAGCTACGCCGAACATCTCCCCTTTCCGCGACGCAGATAAATACTTCGAGCACGAAATTTCGAATTCCACACACCTTCGTCGCATTCGTCTATCGAATATTTGACGCGTCCTCGTCGACGCGCATCTCGTAATTACGTACACGATTCGAGGAAGCCTCTCAAGGGCCGCCTTTCATTTACTACGCGAAAAAGACGAAATTACAAAAATACTACTACGGTTCCCGTCGAGCACGGCGACATCGCCGAAACTCGCTATTTCACGCGACAAATTGACCCGAAACGTGCGTCTGAATACAAACTTCACGCGACAAACGTCTCTCGGCCGAAAGTCGAAAAAAAACGCGCACATTCCTACGATTCGCGTTCATTTGTTTAACCACCCGAGACATCCATTAAAGGAGGGGGGGGGGTAGGGGAGACGTGAAAAATAGCAAACACACCGACTTCGTAACCGACAAGCGCCACTGCGCCACTAGAGACTTAAATAGGTTCGTGGTTTCGCGCGACCAGCGGCAAAAAAAAAACGACGCACGTAACGAATTCATTTTTTTAATGAGCCTCCTCTCGTGTCCTCGTCACCGTCGTCGCGAAAAACCAGCAACGAAATTCCAGCAACGCGGACACGGGCGGGGGTTAATTTACGCGTACTTTGTTTACCCCGGTGTTACGTGCCGCGAGTACGTAAACGCCGCCGCTATCTCGTCGCGAGGATTTTCGCACCACCGTCGAGGCACACATGTCGCGCACACGGCGCGGCAAATATTTACCCATGACCGTGTCCGCTCTCCTCCTCGGGCGTGTCGTTCCAGCCCCGTGAAAAAAAAACGCGTCCAGCAGCGTCGTACGTACATCGGGGAGAAGCTTAATCAAAATTATATTGTCGTTTGATAATTTAATAGCGTGTCCGGAGTTCGTCCGCGGCGCACGTTCGATGAATTTTTATCAGCCGCGGAATTCTCCATCATTTCGAGCGCATACCAAGGTGAATCGAGAGCACAACGAAGCGGCGAGGGGAGCATCGAAGATGGGGTCAATTTCGCGAAATCCTCGCGTAAATTCGCCAGCTCCGCAGCGCAGCGAGAAACCACACGAAGGCGGTATATTTTGTCGAAAAAATGTGAATGTTTTTGTAGCATCGATTTTCGAGGGGTTTTTGCACCCTATCCACCCCACTCGCCCTTTAATCGAATTTTTATCAAGTTATTCGTTGTTCGTACCCTTCGCGTATATTTTTTCCGAATTATCCGTCAACTGGACCGCTCTTAATTAAAATTCCCCTTCACCACCACTTCTCCAACCGCAATTTCGAGATCGATTTTCGAGGAGGAACCTCTTTCCCTCTCTCACCAGTCACCCCAATTTACATTCCATTGTTCTTATAGTTAATACTCCTCACGTAAATTTTTTCCGAACTATCTATCTATTGGGCGGCTCCTAATTTCATTTCCCCTCATCCCCACTTTCTTACGCCGTGCTCCAAGGTCGATTTTCAAGGACTTTTTCGAATCCTTCCCCCCCTTCTCACTCGTCTATCGAACAAATGTTCAATTATTCATTATTCATAATTGGTACCCCTTCGCATACATTTTTTTCGAACTTTCCACTATCTGGGCGACTCCAGATCAATGCTCCCTTCACCTTCGTTACTCCCCTCCCTCGTGTTTGGAAGCCGATACCAAAACCTGCGCTAGGAAATTATGTTAATTTTTTATTCGAAATTTACCTCCTCTCAATCACCAAAGAAAAAAAATTAAAAAAATATTTAGAAGAATTTTCCATCAATTTCTGCATAATTGAAACTAAAACCGAAACCGAAACAAAAAAAACAATATAAATATCAAAAATTTTAAAAATCAACACGATTTAGACGTTTTATTCCCTTCACCTCCTTACCCCTCCTACAATGATCACCACAACATTTTAAACAAGATGAGCTAACGAAAAAAACTTCTCTATGAAACCAAAATTTGAAATAATTCATTCCGACTCCAGGAAGAAAATACACAAGGGAGATATGATACAAAAGGAGGAAGAAGGAAGGGAAGAGGGAGTGAAAAATTCAAATAATCGAGCTACCCCCGTCAAATCTACGTTTTCGAGCACGTTTAATTCTACCCCAACACAAATTTCATGGCGTCCGAAAACAATGTACGTTTGTAAAAGGGCTGATTAAGTGAGGGGGAGGGAGAGGGGAAGTGTACATGCACTGAAAAATTGAATCGTTTAATAATTCATGACTAGTTTTCAGCGCGCGAAATTCGATTCATAAGCTCTCATTTGTGATCAATTTCACATCTGTAGAAGATTGAAGGGGGGGGGGGGGGTGAAGACCGCAATAAAAACCACCAAAATAATTCTTGAAATATTCACTTCTTTACAATCGATATTTTTAAGCAGGATAATTTCGAAATTTCAAACCACATAAAAAAACCGAGTTTGGTCATGAGGAAAAATTACAGACTCCATCTCACTCGTTCACGCTACGTTCTATGTACATGTGGACAACGTTAATATTCGTATAAAAATTTGAGGAAAATTTCACGAGGAATATTATCATTTATTATCAATTTTTTTCGTAAATTCATCCATTATAAATCACTGATCGCGCATTTCGAACAACACCTCAAATTTATTCGGTATTTTCTCGGGAACGCGAGATTCTACGCGAATAACGTTTATTACCCAATTTATGGAAAATTCCACTTTGAATATTTTTCGTCATTATCGAATTTTCCGTAAACGCAATTTATTCTTCATTAAAATCCAATCAATCATGTATCATCCGGTTGTCCATTCGAAACATCGGCCATTTTGATAAAAGACTCGACTTTTCCCTAGAATTTCCTTCCTATCTATGGACCTCTTCTTTCGAAAGAAAATTCAAATAAATACTCAGAAGGGGAGGAGGTATTCTATACGTATTCTCCGATATAGAAGGTAATTTCTATATTTAGACGATACTTTCGGCACCATCGAAACGAGGTAATTTTGACGCGATAATTCGCGGCGACAGGCCCGTCGGGCGAATAAGGTCGGTAATTACACCGGACGAGCGGGGCTCCTTGAAGAATTCAAACCGTTACAAAAAATTGTATCTCGTTCGATGAATTTTTCTACACGACCGCGAAATAGTAACGGCGCCGAGGTGGGGTGGGGGGCCACGATGACGTATCGTTTCATACGTAATACGCGCGTGTATCGAAAGCGACGTTACACGTTTGGAAGCAGTTCAAACGATTTCGCACCTCCTCCCCTGCACCATCATCGTGCTGCATCACAGCGAAGGGTGAAATTAAAAGCGTATAATGAGAAAAATTAGTTAACGCTTTTTGCGAAGAATACACAGAAGAGAACGCGTCTAGCGAAGATGATACAACTTTCGCCTTGTTTTCTACGACGCGATGAACGCGTAAATTGAACATTTATCTCGAAAAAGGGCTCGGAATTAATTACACGAAGTATATATAGGTTAAGGTTTACGCGCCGTTGTAAAGGCGCCCCCCCAAAGGGTGGTAATTTTTTTCGCGTTCTTCAAGTCTCGATGATCGCAGGCGAAGGCACGAGGCGCAGGGTTGATGAAATGTAATTACGCGAAGACTTATATAGAAAACGAAGGCGGCGAGGTGAAGAGCAGTACACAAAGGAGTAATTACGAAAGTAGTATCTCGATCGGTGTTCGCTTTTTTTTTTCAGTTCTCGAAAAAATAAGGGCGATGAATATAAGGCGAAGATGTAGTATTGATCGATATAAATATATATATACGGTGTGTGTGCTCGAACGTGGCGAGTCGTTTCTTGGACGATTGCCCGTTAATTACGATTCGACGAATCGATTAAAGTAATAACCGAGTGAATCGTTATCGCGTTTATTCGCAATTACCATTCGGATCATGTTTTTAATGCGTTCGGCAAGATGTGATATTGAATGAGTTGAATTGCCGCGAATCGAATCATCGCAGATGTAAATGGTTTTTTTTTTCGTACCATGTACACAACTCTACGTTACCGAACTGCCTACGTGAATAATTACACGAAAATATAGACCTCGGCATGTTTCCCGTGAAGCGGCGGAGGAGGAGGGGGGATACATGAACAAGGGTAGAGGATATCGCGACGTTGGCGATTTGTTCGATCGACGAATTTAAATAAACAATAGTTGCGGGTCGAGTCACGTTGCTTGTGAGTGTGTGCATATGTGTACACCTGAAAGAGTTAGTACGACAGGTGGTCACGTTTTGATAAACGGGTCGCAAAAACAATAATGAAAGGGTTGATGCGAGATGGGGATTTGAAAAAACGGAAATTCAACGAAAATTGGCAAGTAATATCGTCGCTGTAAAAGAACAGTATTCAGAAGAATACAAATCTTTCCTTTCAATTGGAAGTTTCAAGTTGCTCCCTCCAAAATAAGGTTTTCCGCGAGAGCTCTAAAACTTGACGATATACGAAAAAAATCCCAAGTTGAAAAATACCCTCCCTACAATTCCCTAAAACTTTGGTTTCAACAGTTTTCACGTCGGGTCAATTTTCGATCCAGAAAATTGGCCGTAATGAGGAGTACGAGGATTTTTGAGGCAAAAAAAAAATGAAAAAGTGATTTTTTCAAATAACTCAAAATTGAGGGGAAATATGAAAAACATTTACATCACAAAAAATGTTCCTTTTCAAAATCCTTACAACTTTTGTTTCAACATATTTCACCTACGGCCAATTCCCCTCCAGGAAATCCCCCCACTCTGAAGTGTTCTCAAGACAAAAACAAGAAAAAATGAGATTTCTTTAAATAACTCAAAATTGAGGAGAAATATGAAAAACATTCACATCACAAAAAATGTTCCTTTTCTAATTCCTTACAACTTTTGTTTCAACATTTTTCTCCTACGGCCAATTCCCCTCCAGAAAATCCCCCCACTCTGAAGTTTTCTCAAGACAAAAACAAGAAAAAATGAGATTTCTTCAAATAACTCAAAATTGAGGGAAAATATGAAAAACATTAACATCATGAAAAATGTTCCTTTTCTAATTCCTTACAACTTTTGTTCCAACATTTTTCACCTGCGGCCAATTCCCCTCCCCAGAAAATCCCCTCACTCCGAAGTGTTTTCAAGACAAAAACAAGAAAAAATGAGATTTCTTCAAATAACTCAAAATTGAGAGGAAATATGAAAAACATTTACATCGCAAAGAATGTCTCTTTTCCAATTTCTTACAACTTTTGTTCCAACATTTTTCACCTACATACAATTCCCCTCCAGAAATCCCTCCCTCCTGGGAGTACTTCCCATTTTCGAGGAGAAAACAATTGAACATGACATGAGATTTCTTCAAATACTCAAAATTAAGGGAAATATGAAAAAAAATATAAATACATAACAGAAAATATCTCACTTTCAATTTCCTATAATTTTTATACGAATAATTTTCATGTGGGGTCCACGTGGATCCACAAAATGCCCCCTACACAAAAAAATTATAAATGGTGGGAGGGAGGTTTAAAAGGGTATTTAACGGATTTCTTTTGAATATTCACTATTTCTTCGCTACCTTTTAATCAAATTTAAAAAAAAACCGCCATATTAACCCCCTCCCCATTCCATCCATCGAGGAGGCAAATTTTCTCACAGAAAAATATTTCGGCAAGAAAAGAATCCACATTAAAAAAAATCATATAAAAATTGCAAAAAATAATTGCAATGCATGTTTATTTTAAAAAAATACGTCACGTATTTCAAACAGTGTTGCCAACTGATGAAAAATTGCCACCCATCCATCGCACTAAAAACAAGAAATTTTCATTTATTTTCTTCATGTTACGCGTCTTTTTTGAAAAAATTCACCAATTTTGTTTACTACTTTTATAACTCGTTACTAAAATCAATACTTTTTCGCTAATTTCACTACTTTCACCACCTGTTAGATACCTCGGGTAAAGGGGGAGAAAAATGCGAAAAATGCAAAATAAGATTCTCGATGTCGCGAGTGATTCAAACATACTTCGGAAGAAGCATTTCGATAAAAGTGTCATTACATGTATCAAAAGTTCTAGCCTTCGTTTCTACCAATCAAAATGGCCGCCATTTCACACAGATTCGACATTTTCCCAGGTAAAATTTACTTCGAGACACCCCACGAAATACTATCTCCAAAAAAA
This sequence comes from Maconellicoccus hirsutus, assembly GCA_003261595.1. Taxonomy (NCBI): domain Eukaryota; kingdom Metazoa; phylum Arthropoda; class Insecta; order Hemiptera; family Pseudococcidae; genus Maconellicoccus; species Maconellicoccus hirsutus. Next base: position 59,791 of record QBDW01000890.1, read on the forward strand.
TCGCCCCAATTACTCAACACGACTTGAGACAACGTCCATTCTCCCTCTCCCCTCGTCATCGTCACCCAAACCCCAGTCTCCGACCACAGATCGACACCGCTAAAACCGATAATTCACACTTACCGCAACATATCATCCTAAGGTGGTCCTCACCTCGATCACCACTACACCGTCAAACTACCACGAAACGATCGCGCAACCACACACACGCGCGAATACTCTTAAGCCGGCTCGACCTAGTACGCGACCAAACAAAAAACCGCTGACTTGGAACATTCGAGCCGCCATCGAACGCCACTCCAACACAATGCGAATTTTTCCTCTGCCAAGCATTATTTACACGAATACAGGTGAACTACGAATTCGTCGTTGTTTGTCCATCGTTCGCACACAATCGTCGCGATGATTTTCCGGAAAGAAAAAAAAAAAAACCAACTCCACGTAACACTTCGCACATCGACACCAAAATACGATTAAGTAGACGCCGCAATCACCGATTCGAACTCCCTTCTGGTTCGCTTTCGCGTGCAAAATGACGACAACAACGTTGCCCAAGTTATATCTGCAGGAGAAACAACCCACCCTATGGTATTTTTTCCTTTTTCGCGTTAAATGTCAAATTCGTCCAACCGTTGCGAAAATTTTCACCTTTTTATACACCTTATGTAATAACGATGATACGTAGTACCCCCTCGCACCATCTGTCCAAGTTCGTCACTTTTCTTACGATCGCAACGCCGCCGCGTCACATTACCCTTGGCTTTTTACCCATCAACCTCGTCTGCTTCCTTTTCGACGCCTTTTTTTACTCCTTTCGCTTTCGTATATACGCGTTATAATCGCAAAACACACGATAAGAACGACGACGAGGCGGAAAAAAATATTACGAGAAATTACGCAGGCGAGCTTTCGTTTTCCGTCGACCATTTCTTGGTAGATTCGAGTCGAAGAAGCCTTTAAATATCCATTTTTAATTATCGCCCGGTCGTCGAAAATGAAACCGCGGCGAGTAAAATAGCGACAAATGAGAAATTAACGTTTGAACGAGCGTCGTGAAATTGATATTTTACCGACAGATCGCCCCTTCCCCTCCGCCGCTGCACTCGATACACCGAGGACGAATAAATTACCCTGATGTGTTTGTTGCCAAATGAAATATTTTTCGATGCCTTCCAAGGGCATTATATCTGAATCGAAAGTCGCCTTTTGGTTAATTTTCAAGCACAAAAGAAATCCTATGGTCTTCGTAATCTTTAATAATTAAATTTTCGATTCGTCTCGTTCCTTCTTCATCGAGTCTTCAAGTAGAGATTTAAAATTCGTTTCACAAAAATACGTACAATTTTTACGTAACTTTGTGACTTCCATAAATTGAAAAAAAAAATCAAAAAGTCGCTTCAACTACAAAATTTTAGTTTCGTCAAAACATCACCTAGAACTTTTTTTTGACAAGTGCACATCAAAAATTCGAAAACTACTCAAATTTACGACCAAACTTGTCGAGGTAACAAGAGACGAATTTCAAATTCGGACGTTTCCAAAACCACATAAAAAAGTTGTTCCACGAAATAGCACGCGGATTATCAAACCTCGAATAATAAATTTTCAAAATCGTTCGCGAGCTTGATACGAGCTTACGTCATTTCGGAACTGATAACGAGCTGCCATCGGTTTACTTTTTTTCGTGTACTTCTTCACTTTTATTTTCAATTTTGTACATGAGGTTAAAGGTTCGTTGGTATACGCCAAAGCCATCGATGCGTCAATGCTGCGGAAAATTTCGACGTTGCTGTTATTTGGGGCGTTTTTTGGCCCCGGAAGCGGTGTAAATCAATCGGGGTTGGAATGGTGGCAGAGAACCATACTTTACGAAATTTATCCCAGATCTTATCAAGACAGCGATGGTAATGGAGTCGGCGATTTAAAAGGTAACGCAATAATTCCCCTGTTTTCATTACCTTTTGGTAAAAAATTGACGAAAAAAATGCACGAGAGGGGGGAACATTTGAACAACATACGTGCGTGACTCGTAAAAGTGATGTTCTCATTTCTTATCAAAAATTAAAAAACTTCAAAGTCCCAGAACTCCTTTAATTTCACTCCAGGGCAAAACGCACAAATAACCAATTCGACAGAACGTTAAAAATCCTACAAAAAAGGTCATCTTCGTATTTCGTCCAAATTCAAAACCAAACGAACTACACACCTTGGAAACATCCCAATCGCCATAGCACCGTCGATTTCGCGATTTAGACAAAGCACGCTAATAACTTATTCGATAAACCATGAAAAATCCTGTGAAAATCTCTCCAGCGCATTCCTTCCAGGCATCGAATCGCGATTGAATTACATCAACGAGACGGGAATCGGTACAATATGGCTCACTCCGATCTACCAATCACCCATGTCCGATTTGGGCTACGATATATCGAATTTCACCGCCATCGATCCGCTATACGGCACCATGGAGGACTTCTACAGACTACGGGACAAAATACACTCGATGGGTGAGTACATAGTTCAATTGGCGAAACCCCTCTACGCTAACCTCGCGCACCTCCAAAGGTATGTACCTGGTACTGGATTTCGTGCCGAATCACACAAGCAACAGGCATCCGTGGTTTATAAAATCGCGCCAAAAAATCTATCCTTATACAGACTACTACATATGGAAAGACCCAGCGGGATGGATCAACGAGACCACGCCGATACCTCCGAATAATTGGGTATGTATCTTCACGACCCCAACTTCTTGTAACCCTAGTCTAATGATATCACTGGCGTCTTAGTTGAGCGTATTCCAAGGATCAGCTTGGGAATTCGTACCCGAAAGGGGTCAATATTATTTCCATCAATTTCTCAAAGAACAGGTGGATTTGAATTACCGCAACGATAAAGTACTGGAAGAGATGAAGGTACGTAAGGCATTGGTCGTTTGAAGACCTCGTACACTCATTGACACGCGTGTATTTTCAATGCGACCCAGAAAGTCATGAAATTCTGGTTGGACAGAGGAGTGAACGGGTTCCGCTGCGACGCGGTTGCGTATCTCATCGAGAACAGTACGTTAGCCGACGAACCTCCGGTCAACAACAGCGTGCCGCCCAATACCACCGATTACGACTCCCTGCGCCACATCTACACCATCGATCAGCCCGAGAATTACGGCATCATCAGACAATTCAGAAAGGTCGCAGATTCCTACACCCGAAAAGGAGGTCCGACCAGGTACCCTTGAACAAGGCAAACCAACCAACTCCGGTATTTTCTAATTTCCTCATTCACAGAATCATTATCACCGAGGCGTACACAAATATCAACCTTACAATCGCCTACTATGGAACATACACGAAACCAATAGCCCAAGTACCCTTTAATTTTAAGCTGTTGACGAATCTGAACACCACGTCAACCGCTCAAGACTACTACGACACAGTTTACCTCTGGCTAGACAACATGCCCAAAGGTCGAACCGCCAACTGGGTGGTAAGTGTAAACCACCAATCTGCAAATCACCTCATCTAACCTCAACTCCTCAAACTCCGCTAGATCGGTAACCACGACAGACACAGAGTCTCAACCAGACTCGGCGATGACCTCGTAGACGCCTTCAACATGCTAGTACTCCTACTGCCAGGTATCGGCGTCACGTACTACGGCGAAGAAATCGGCATGACTGATACGAAAATCACCAAAGCGCAATCCAGCGATCGGAAAACCTTACACGGAGGCCCAGACGTATCCAAGACATCGTACGAGTTTCCCGAACGATCGCCTTTTCAATGGAACTGCCAACGAAATGCCGGTACCATATTTCATTCCCCTAACCAAAACACCTCCCCCGCGCGCATTACTACGACCGGTCATTTCCGCAGGTTTTTCCAACACCACCGGTCCCACCTGGCTCCCGGTTAATTCAAACTATCGCCGGTTGAATCTCGCCCTACAGCAACGTCGACCCAAAAGTCATTACAATAATTACAAAAAAATGGCCCATCTGAGGTCCACCCAAACAATTCGTCTTGGTAATTTCAACGCGTACGTTTGCTCCAAATGGATTTTCGCTTTCGAAAGGTAAACAGCACATTCTACGCGAATTAGTTCGCTCGTAATATACGAAAGCAACCGCCATTTTAGAAGTCTACCCGGAGCAGAAACGTACATCATGGTGATTAATCTGAGTACAAACGTGGAAAACGCAAAACTGAGCACTTGTATACCTCAAACACCGAAAAAACTCAAAGTTTACGTGGCTAGCACCAGTTCCGAGCACGATGCTGGGTAAGTTTTCGAATATTTTCATCTGTGATCAAACTTCAAACTAATACTTTACGCCTGTAGCGATCAATTAAACACGTCCGGTAATGGATTCACGATGAAACCGAAATCCTCCATGGTGCTGCAAAAGTGCATACCGGAGAGATAAGCCAAAAGTTACGTCCTATTTTTTTTCTAGCTCTTTATGGTCTAAAAAAAAAATCTGCAGTTGTAGAAATACTTCATGTAATGTAACTTGTTATATTTTTTCAGAATAAATTTAAGAAGTAGTAATAATTTCTGTGTTACTTCGCTGCATCTGTATTTACGCGGGCAAAAATTAAAAACATTCAACAGTGTGCCTTACTCTCACACAAATTCTTAAAAACTAAAAAAAAAACAAGAATATCCCCCCCCCCCCCTCATTTAAATCACACATTTAACCAAGAAAGTACAATCGCAAAATAATACTTGTTTCAAAAACAAGAGCTCAACAAACACACTTAAACTATAATGTAGTAGAAAGCACTCGAAAAAAGCTATTTAAACGGAGATGACAATCCATCTAAAAAATATCTGGAAATACTCCGAAAAATACATTTTTTACCCCACCTGGAAATCATGCCGCAGATAAATTCACGCAAAAATACAACACATACTTGAAGCTAAACACGCATTCATTTATAAAAACGTCATACTTGAAAAAGTCATACTTCACACATGAAATTTGCGTTTTTATTCACACATAAATGTTTCATACTTGATAAACGCGCACTATGCATACTTGGAATAGATTCAGAGCACCAATACACATACTTGAAATGGCTACTTATAAAATATATAATGATACTCAAAATTGTCACTTCTGTAAATAACATACTTGAAGTGGTGCAATAACTTATATTCTTTCACACTTGAAAATGTCATGCTAGAAAATTATTCAATGTCATGCTTGAAAATAGCATACTTTGAAATGGTAATTAACATCGATATAATTGAAGCTTTTATGCTAGAAAATCATGTATAATTCATATCGGAAACGGTTTCAATAAATCATGCTTGAAAATTATGTAATTCATAAGTTCTTGAAATAAATACACAAAAAAACGCATACTTGAAATTGAAAATCCGTTCAAATTTCATTACTTTACACACCAAAAAACGCATCTCATATACTTGAAAAATTTATAGTTTTACGTCATACTTGAATCTGAGTTACATACAAAATTTGATGGTTTCTCATACTTGAAACAGCCGTAACACGTTTCAATCACGTATTCATCATGTATACCTTCCATTTCCTGCATAAAAATCCTATGTCTCATACTTGAATATGTCATACTTGATAAAATGATAAATCGCTCATGACATATACTTAAGATTTGCACATTGATCATACTTGAAATTTTCACACATATTCAAGCAGGTACTGTATGTTTGAATCATGACGTTAACACTGTAAAAACATGTTTTGACTCTACTCGGCGGGCATATACTTGAATCCCCAGTCATGTATACTTGAAAATTATACGCATACTTGAAATTACTAGCCCTACGTAACATACTTGAACCAGTAAATCACTCAGTAGTTACATGTAAGCCGGAGTAAATCTTGGTAGTTACGTGTAAATATCCAAACCAAACTAATTTCTCACCGTACGACCTCTTTTCAATATCTGCGTCGGTTTCCAACTCCCTCACACCCTTCCGCCTTCATTATCAGCCACGAACTAATTGCACCTTTTCGATATGAAACGTTCATCGAAACTCCAACAATTCGTACCCTTTTTGGTAACCACTCCGTTACCGCAAACCAGGTAAAAACCAACAAAGAGGGAACTTCATCGTGCAAAACTTCAACGCCGACAAATCGCACAGCAATTAAACCTGCTCACCTCACCCTTCATCCCACCTTCTTGCGAACAGCCACCTCGTACATCAAACAAAAACGTGACCGGTCTCGGGGGCTGAAATAATAAGACCAACTTTGTATCGACGTCCGCCTCGATTCGTTAAGACGTCCTTTCCCCGACCATCGCTACGAGTCGACGCCGCGTATCGGCTTTTCCATCATTATACCTCGCCCTAATCCAATTTCAGCGCTATCGGCGTTTCACGGATTTACCTTCGATGCGGAAAATCCATCCCTCCGGAGGTATTTTCACGCTACACGAATACTCAATCATTTGCACAATAACCAATCTCCGCGTTTATTCGGCTCGCGATCCGCCGTTCACTTCGACGTGATACCTTTTTCGCACACGGTGAATCTGCTCATTCGGACGCATCGCTCGTCTCGGCGTGTCGCGTATTACGAGTCTGAATTTCACACATCCCTTCATTCCTGTTCGCCTGCGGCGTCTTTTATTATACTTTTTCGACGATATAATCGAATATAAAACCACCCCGAATGAAGATAAACTACATCTAAGTACGTATAAAAGCTCCTATTTCTTTTACGAACTTCTCCTCTCCCCCTCCCGGATACACCCAACATCTACGTAACTTTATCGCGTCTATTCGCCGTCCCAAAAATACCGAATGTTTAGCTCGATACAACGAATAATATAAACTTTGGCCAACTTTAATGAAGATTTAAACTTTTACGAAAACGCCGCGTTAAATATATAAAACGAATAACGACCTCGTTTAAGGACGCAGACACGCAAACCTTCGCAAAACTTTTTCCAAAAGGCTGGATACGCGATATAAAAATATTACTTTATCATTTTCTTCGCGAAACCAACATCGACGAGGTGCGGGGTGGAGCAAAGCACGCTGTCAATATTAAAACCACATGCTACCTTGCTTTTTTTCCGCACCAACCATCGGTTACATATCCTAGCACATCCTTTTCTCATCACCGGCACAAATGTATCCCACTCTATGAACTATTAACGAGTTCCTTTCCCGGTACATCTACGTCGTGCTGCCGCAGCGACCCGAGACGCAGGACGTTATAGCCATCGAATCGCACCCTCATCTACGCGGCTCACGTTGCGAGTACGAGAGTTCGGAGCATTGACGAGGGAAAAAACCAAGATGTATTTCGATATCCTGTTCGATTATTCTTTTATTTACGCGAATATGCATAAACACATACCTTTCGGAATGGCACCGCCTCGAATCGATATACAAATCATTAGCGGCCACCTCCGGACTTCCGCCGTTACTGCGACTCTTGCCGATCGGTATCACATTTGTCATGGCAGGAAAATACGCGACTCCACGTACACAACACCGAATTACGCCTGATGGCGATTTCAAGCGCGCTACGTGCGGCCGACGCCGCGACGCACGATCTTCTACGTGATCTCAACGACGACGCTTTATCAGCGGCCGCGTGTTTATCGACGAGTCCACCATGTACGTGCCCCCTACCTGCGCCACGAACCCTCCGCCGAATCTGCTGGTACCTACGCGGGCACTCCGCCTTCGGAGTCGTTAGAGAGACGACGGAATTCACACGACGCACAGCATACACGTCGTCGTGCCGATTATCTAATTCACCAAAATCGCATTTTTCTCGGCTGCGTTTCGCGTCAGCGCCAACGTCATCGAAAATAACTCAGCGCCACGACCCGTCTCACCGCGACGCGATCATCTTCGCCGATGGGATTAACCCGCGAGACCGGAGCTGATTTTCGATCGAAAGCACCGAATCGCAACACCGGAGAATTCACCGTACTCCCCCGCGCTCGATAAAAACCCCGAAAAAAATACGCGACCGCGAAGTACGCGCGTACACAGATACTTGGCCGAGAGTAAAAAAGCGACTCTCGTTTAGCGGGCGAAAACAAACGACGCCGCGTCGACCGAGTGGGAGCCTCGCGTAAGGGAGACGCAGGCGCTGTAAATTTCGACGCCGACCCTTCTTCGGCCGAGGCGCCCCGTCGCGTTTCGTCGTTAACGCCATTCAACAAATTCGTTCCGCCGATACGTCCCGCGCGCGTACACGCTTCCTCGTCACCATCTCGCGTACCGGTCATCCAGCGCGCTCCCTCTCCGCGTGCCCCCGGCCCGGGCCTACCTTCTCCGCCAGGAAAACACGTAGTTAACGCTAGCGCCGCCGCCGTCTAATGACGCGAATAATTAAGTAATGAAAATAAATAATTTCTACAATGCCGTCGGCCTCCTTAATCTCGAGCTCTTTCGATAAATTCGTCCTAACAATGTTTAGCGAAGGGAGCCGTAACCTCGGATGAGATGCGTCGCCAATTCACGCCCGAGATTTACGATCCCTCAGCCTAGATCCAGGGCCTCGCTCACCCACACTCCCGACATCCTCCGATATCGCCTGCTTTTCGTCGAACCTCACATACACATCAACAAAAGATGCATTTCCGCTCAAAAGTATCAGCGTAATATCGCACCCTCGACCGCGATAACTGCAACTTAGCGCTCCAGCACAATTTTTCCAGCTGGAATTACCTCTCCACCCTCTCACGACGACCACACAAATGCAGACCGGCGCGCCGAGACGCTTCGTGCTAAAAGCCGACGATACGAAATCTCAACCTCCTTCGTGTAGCTGCCTGCTAAGCTATATACCGTACACGCATACGTAAACTGAGGCTCTATACACGACGGCGTGTCTTTGACACGTGTGCTATACGATATACGACGCCGTATCGCATTACATGTACGTGTCGAGATACCAGGTGCGCAGCAGGGGGGACACCGGGGACCGGGCAGATAGCGAATATCTGTCGAGAAAACAATACTCCGCCGCGTACTAAGAAATACGTACACATCGTATACGCTAAGCGCATCGATACGTTGCTATTCCAATTTAACGACGACAAATCGGCCCATATTATGATGTATTTCGCATCTGTCGCCCCCTCTAGGGGTGCCGCTCCTCCATTACTCTACTGATCTGACACTGCGAGCAAATGCTAGCAAATCCGAAGAGCCTGCACTTGATACCGAACCGTATTAACGACGTATTGTCGCGCAATATCCTCGCGTAATCTCGCAATCGATGCTGGATACTGTTTGGAAGTCTTTCCACGTAAAAGACGTCGTCGTCGGGTTCGTTATTCGAATTACTTTCAGTCTTATTTCGTGCTACGAGCTACGTGAAACGATATAAATCCCGAGAAATACACGCGATAGCAGTTTATTTCGCAACCACATCGTACTCGTATGTTCTGATGAAGATTTACATCCTGATCGAACATCAGAACTGGTCATACTGATGGCGTAAACAAACACGTATACATCCTGATCAAGCTGCGTATTGAATTCACACACGAGAAGGCAATCAATATGAACCTCGCTGACTATATCTTACTTTCTGATGCATCAGAAATTCTTACCAAATCATACGTCCTGATGAACTCAACATTTTTACTAAATCAAACATTTCGATCAGGAGATACATACTGAATGAACCACCTTTCTTTTACCCCAGCGTACTGTCGTGACCTTGTATAACTTCCCGATGACCTTAAAATTCAGATTAAACCTCGCGAAACAATCACATACTGATTTTAGTAAATCATACATGCATCTTAAAAATACACATCCTGATTAACGTTACATTCTGATTTGATGTATTATTCTGATGAACCCTGCATCCTAATCAGAAATCACACTTAGGATTTGTAACATGAATATAAAGAACAATACATTCTGATGAAATTTTATCCACTTTCTGATGAAGATCTGTTAAAATCAACTTCAGTTTCTGACTTGATAACGCATTCTGATGATGCGACACGTCCCAATCAAACCTCAACTTGACTTTTTCAAGTAACTTCAATTTCCAGATCAAACACAAGCCTCGGCGGTTCATTCTAATTAGAACTTACTTTCTGATGAGCGATCGTTTTGATTAAAACGTACTTTCTGATCAAATTCTGATTTTCAATGAACCTTACTCCTCGAGGAGAGTTTAGATAACGATGAAACACTCCATCCTGATTAAAACATATTTTCTAATAAAACTCTCTGATTTGTGACAGGTTTTATACTCCGAATGAACCTCAATTTCTCAGATACTATTTTCCTACAAAGCAAATCATTCTGATTAAAGCGCAAATCATTCTGATTAAAGCGCAAATCCTGATGCAACTATGGCGAATTCATGGGCTTGACATTATGAATAAACCTCGCTTTTTTAACATATCTCACTTCATGATTCAACAGAACACCGGTGAAATTTTTCATACTGATCAGAGTCTACTTTCTGATGAAAACCTGTTAAACTGAACAACAATTTCTGACTTAATGACCCATTCCGATGACGCTACATCTCCCAGTCAAACCTCAACTTGATTTCCACAAGTAACTTCAATTTACTGATCAAACACAAGCTATATGTTTATACTCCACTTGGCAGTTCATTCTGATTAGAACATACTTTCTGACGAGGGATCATTTTGATTAACACGTACTTCCTGATCAAACTCTGAATTACAATGAACTTGATACGCCACATGAACCTTACTTTTCGAGGAGGCCCATCTTGATCACAACATATTTTCTAATAAAACACTGATTCATGATTGGCTTAGAACTCGAAACGAACATCAATTTCTCAGAAACTGTCAACTTCCGATGCAGTAATTCATTCTGATTAAAACGCGTATTCTGATGCAACGGTGAAAAATTGATGGACCCGACCATCGGAATGAACCTCACTTTTGAAGCAGATTTAATTTTCTGATACAACAGAGCATTCTGATGAAATTATGACTTCTGATGAACTTTAAATTTCAATTGAACGTCGGTTTTTAAAAAAGAATTCATTCTGATGTGATAAACCGTTCTGATGAAACCTCATATTTCAACTAAATCTCACTTTCGGAGTGAATTTCACTCTGATCAAACAGTAAAATTCTGATTAAAATGCACATTATGACCAAAGCATGACTTCAGAAGAGCATTCTGATCAAATTGAACCCCAATTTTTGAACGGAATTGACGTCGTAATCAGACAGCTTGTTCTGACCAAAGCTTACTTTTTGAGGAAACCTCCATTTTTCACATTTTATGTAAAATTTCATTGGCTGAATTTTTGATTGGCATGAATTACTTACTGTTATCTCAAGCTGAAATCTTTGGCGTGTAACAATAACACAACACACCGATTCTAATTACCCTTACGACATTTCTATCCACATAACCTACCTCAACACCCCACACACCTGTCACTTTCTCCATCCACCTCGAATGCACTTGCAACAACGTCACCAGCTCATCAACCAATTCCAACCTGACACAATTCAACGATAAAATCCTCACGCATCAAAAAATTCGATCTAAATTTCCACTACGTTACAATTCCTCTTATCTCAACACACGAAAAATCTTCCACCGCATAAACGAAAATGAAAACCAGTTAAAAACGAAACTGAGTAAACCGGTTCCACGACGGTATAAACCCCGAATCAATAAATCGACACGTAACGGCGCATAAAATTCCCGTAACACTCATGCCCCGACATCGCTTCCACACAAACACACGATAAACACCATGACTCAAACCACACCTCATACTGTTGGCCCATTTACAAGGCAATTATCAAGACCGCGAATTCGTATTGTTTATCCACGTTTTGATAAATTCGATCATCGTTGCCAATGCGAAAACCACCTTCGGCCAACATCGATTAGACACCTGGTACATCCCGAGTCGACGTTATCACTCTCCTTTTCGAAATCCCGGCTAAACGCGACTAAAAATACACCTCAACTCGTACACCTTATCTTAAGGCTACATCGAGCACACCCCACGTCCCCGTACTATTCGCCAAATTGGACTAAAAAAACATCGAAATTTCTCTGCGACGTCACCAGCGCCTATGAGCCACATAACACGCGACATTAACGCGAACATCGTCAACAAGAACTTACGCATTTGGATCTCGTCGCGACGTCGTACGTCACGTAGACGTCGCCATCGACACACTTTTTCCCAATATTCGTTTCACGCCGAAAAGACTTAATCGCCACCTACCTACATCGCGACGCCCGAGAATGCGACAATTCGCCCCCCCTGATATTTTAAATACGCCGCGACGCAGATATTTATTCAAAATATTTATAAAATTCACGACGACGCGGCGATCTTCACGTTGCCCAAGGCGAGACGCCGCGCGTCCATCCGTCCTCCTGCTGTTTCCGCGGCTCCGCCACTCCGGCTCCACCCGCGCACCCTCTACAAAATTGTGTCACTCACCTATTAGCGAAATTCCAAAAATTTTGTCCGCCTGCCAACATCATCATTTCTACGTGCGATATCTTAAACGGACGTATACTCTTGCAGAATCTTTTACTCCTTCGCGACACCGTATCTCGGCGTAATTTCAATTTTTTCCTTTCCATGGGTTCCGCGACATCGTCGATTCCGTCTCACGCGGTTCCCAGCATCTCTCGCGTCACCACTCGATCGCCGAATTGAGATGAAAAATCAACGCGAAACCCGCACCAATCACTCGCGCGCGCTCTCGCCGCACCAAACGTAAACAATATCACCGTCGACCAGAATAGATCGGCGTTTTCCTGTTCTAATTTCTCGGCGACGTTTTAATTCGCTAATTAAAAAAATACTAAACGCCGAGAATTCTACTACGACGAATACACGACCCGAAAAATCTCAACAAGCTGCATCGTGTGCACATACACACACACACACACGTTCGCGAATCCGACACCGAAAATACGACCAACCAAAACACAAAGCGTCCTTGATACTAAGTGGTACTATTTACCGTAAAAATATTATATAAAATACCAACACAAAAAATAACCATACGCGAGTACTTCGACTTTGTACCTCTAGCTCGTTGTTCGTATACGCTACAAAGCTTATATGCACGAACTCGAAGCATTCGCACACGCTGAAAAATTCTTATCACCTTTTTTAAATACCTCCATTCCTCTATACACACACACACATACGCACACAACGCAGAAACGTAAAAATTAAAAAGAAGTTCGAATAATGAAACAAGTTTCCCATATTTTTTCTCTTTTCTAAAAATCGTTCGTTTGTATTAGAAATCCACCCTCTTCGCCTCTTCGTTCCACGTTAATGTAAAATCGACGACAGATAAACAATGAAAAAAATAACATAAAGAACGTACTATAATGACGACAAACCATCTTATCATCGTATGAAAACAATGACAAAGTATAATGCTTTTTTCAGGCCTATATACCGACGGCTGATTTCGAAGAAAACGCGAATTCGTATTGATTCGACCTTTATACGTGCGTCAGCTCGTCAAGTTCGCGTATATATTTATCACTTCGAAGAAAATATCGAGAAAGTACGCCTAATACTTGATAACACCGACGACCAGCGTATTTATGCACGAAAAAGATCAAATTATCGGATATGAATCGTTCGCGAACGACTCGATTGGGTAACAGGTGAATCGTTTGAATTTGCCGACTAAACACCAAAACAATCACACAAAGCGAATCCATTCATTCGATATTTGATCCAGCTGTTCGCGAACGATTCGAATTGATAAACTCAACAAAAGATATTTTCAATATTATCAGCTGCATTAAAGCGACGCCAATACATATCCCATCAAATCGTTCGCAAGCGACTGAACACCACTTCACGAATCGTTCGTAAACGAACTTGAAATGAATACATTTTTGAACGGTTCCTTAACAAAATTAAATTCCAAAAATCAGTTCGAAAAGATGATTTGATAAAATCGCGAATCAATTGTTCAATCGTTCTCGAACGACGGAATACAATTCTGAACGAATCGTTTGCGAACAAAATTTAAAACAGATTCATTCACAAAATTAAAGTTTGAAAGTTTGTTCAAAATCATGATTTACTAGAATGGTGCGAATCAATCGTTCAATCATTCACGAACGACGGAATACAATTCTGAACAAATCGTTCGCAAACACAACATCAAAAATCGATTCATTTACAGAGTAAACCTCCCATAAAACACTCAAAAAAGTCATTCCTCGACTCGCGATTCATATGCTACATCGTTCACGAACAACTTAACATTACTATGAACGAATCAATCATGAACGAAATAATTACCCGAGATGAAACCTCTTCAAAATCAATCCGTTTGCGAAATATAATTCTAATGATACATACAAAGAAATGATTCGTTCGAATCGCGACTCAGTCGTTCGCGAACGACACGCAACACAGTTACACGTAGCACTTTAAAATCACTTTTCGACCAAAAAGGCTTCTTCCATTCAATAAGTCAAGGCCATCCAAACAAATTCACACAGTCATGCTCAACATGATGAATCATTCGCGAACGAAAAAATTATTTTCGATAAAAAATCTTCAACGATTGTCAAATATGAAAAATTTTTTTAAATATAGGTTCGAATGAATGAATCAATCGTTCGTAAGCGACTTCCAATAAAATCATTCGCGAACGACTTTTAAAAAATTCAATTTTACGTACACTCTAACAACTATTTTTGAACGAGTTGGCTACTTCTAATCAACGTTAAAAAATAATTTCATCCAAATCACATCATTATACCAATTCTGAATAATCGTTCGCGAACGATTGAGCATCATTTTGAATAATTCGTTCAAAAAGTTATCAATTCAAATTATGAATACGTCGTTCATGAACGATTCGCAAAGAATTCATATCCCCAACAAGTTGAAATACTTATTTTCAAATATGAGTTTTAATAAAATCCAAATAAAATACGAAATCAAACAGTGTTACCAACATTTACACGCAGAATTCGTTCAAAACTGTTTTTCATCATTTCTGAGATATTTTTCTCTCGATTATTGTAACTTTCATCACCTCCTGCTTCTCCTTCGAATCTCTCCTCCACTTTATCATCTAACAAAAAATTTACTAAAAAGTCCTCCTCCTCTTCTTTCACCACAATTACATCCCTGCTCAGTTTCTTCCACTACACAGATCACTCAATTAAATCTCCTTCGTTCCTCATCTCCACAACCCTCTATACCGAAGGTAAACGTTCAGGCGACATTTTCAAATCACCCCTCCCCCTCTTTCCACCTCGCCATCGCAACTAAAACACTACGCATCGACCACCTAATTAAATACCAATCGCTGTTATCGCGCATACGAAACGGATAATTTACAACACGAAGCTAATCTAATTTGCAAATGTACCGGGCTATTTAATCGAATAATTAATAGTCGGAGCTTCAAAAAAAAAAAGACGTACCGACAAAAACCTCCGAAAAGCTCGCTCGATAACAGCGCTATCGCATTAAACCGATGAAAATAATATTCGAATATCGTCATTAACGAGTATATCGCGTGCGCCTACCGCGTCCTCCCTTCCCGAATCATTCATCATTTCGCGGACATCGTGACAACAAATTCCGATAGCGGCGAGCTTTCGCGTACTTAAAATTTATTCGCCTAATGTAAACAATAACACCGTTGGTACTTACGTATTAGTTTTAGAGAGATTCGGATCGCTGGTTTTTCTTCGTTCGCGTATTTGCCTCTAAAAACATAGAGAAATATCGATTAAAATCATTAATACGTCATCGCCGAGACCTCAAAGTCTCCAGGCCTTTGGCTTTTTTTCCCCACCTGATACCTTGAGCATGATCGACGCGTCGCCGATGTTTCGTTACCTGAATACTGATCGAATTACACGACTCATTACTCCACCCCCTCCTCCGCACCCTTAACCCACGAAATCATAAACGCCTCGTATCGTTCAACGCAACCTCCCGTCATGCACCCTTCGCCACATGTCTAAAATTACTCGTAATTTCAACTCGATTACATAATAGATCCACCAAACGGTGTTTTCTAATTAATAACGCCTCTTTTCCAAAATTATTACAACGAAATCCGCGATGAAAAATTAACCTAAGCGATGGCGTCAAACGGATGGATAAAAATTAACCAAATAAATTACCATCGATTTGTTCCCTCCTCGGTCGTGATAAAGTATCAACGATTAATCAGCCATGGCCCACGAATGACCATACCTCCGATCGATCAACGGTACTTTACTCGTACAATAAATTGCTCAAACGTTTACACAATTATTAATTAACAAAATTCTCGAAACAAAAATCCAAAAGGTCATTAAACATCGGAAATATTCAATACGACAAAAATCAATTCTCATCGACAGCTCGAAAGAAAACCTGTAAAATAGGGCGTAGGTCTTCTTTTATTTCGCCCGAAAAAAAAAAACAAATCTCATTTAATTTACACCATAAAACAAAGCGTAATAAAGATAATGCCAAATAGATAATGGAAAATGGACTTATTTTTTCTTTGCGCCGCACAAAATGCCAATTTTAATTACTCAGTTGGCTTCTCTCGAGAGCTCGTTTGATGAAATCTCCCTTTCTCGTTTTATACTTTCGGTTGTTCTTCAAGCTTTTCGAAATTTTTTATTTATCTTTCATTCTAATAAATTAATTTCGATGATATTTTAAATTCGCGATTGCTTTTTAACGCGCCAAAGACCGCGATGCAATTTACAAGTATTCGTTTCCGGTGCGTTTTTATTGCATTTTAAGCTTCCAATCTAATAAACGTATTAAAAAGAAATATAGGTCGAGAATAATCGCGAACGAGTACATTTGCTTCGATAAAATAACCTCTTATTACTATTCGATCGCATTATGATATTTTTAACGTAAAAAAGAAAATAATTGAATACATACTACATAAAAAAAGGAACACGAAATACCAACGAAAAAAAGGACCATCGTCATAAAGAAATAATTTATACTTAATAAATCCTTTTTTTTTCTCATTTCTCAACGAAAATAAATTTACTTTATACATGTAAAATTTTTGTTTTTATTTTCATTTCATTTTTAAAAAATTATCAAGAAATAATGACGATATTTCGTTTGAAAAAAAAAAAAATGTACTTTGCGAAAAAATACATAATTTTCAACGTTTTTATCTGAATTACACACTTTTAGTTTTTTGGTTTTCAACGAAATTATCGCAAAAAAAATTAAATTATTATTCGTACTGAAATATTTCCAAAAATATAATTTTTTGATTAATATCAATATTTATATGAAAAACTAAAAAGTAGACAACGGATACGAGAAAATTACTCTTTTTTTCAATATTATTAAGAAAACTTTTTTTTTACAATGCAATATTAAGCTTCGATTATTTCTGTTCAAATACAAAAATTTATTTTCGAGCTGAAAATTTTCTTTATTTTTTCAACGCAGTTCTAAACCGTTGGAAAAAAATTTTAAAGATATATTCCGAATTTTTTTTAATTATTCTGAAAAACAAACCAATAATTTTTTTACTAAATCTAAAATTTCGAAAAACATTTACGACGCGTGTTAATGCGTTCGAAATATTCAATTAATTTAAAATCACGGCCATGCTAATTTTACTCGATTATTTCGTAAATACAATTTTCGAAGCAATCAGTTTTTTTGTCTTCTAAAATAAAAAATAAATAATATCATCGCCCTTTCAAAGTGATTACGACACATACGACCCCTGCAAATTCGTAATTAGGCAACCACAATTACAACACAATACCATATTTGCATAAATCAAACAAAACGATACCAAAAAAAATACACGTTGATCAAAAAGTATCTCAGTACAATTTTAAATGAAAAATTAAAAAAAAATTAAAAAAAAAGAAACATGAATGATGGAATAATGAGGAGCAAAATAACTACAGGATTTCCTAAAAAAACAATTTTAATAATAAAATTCCAAAATATTCCCTTTACTCCTCACATCTTGAATCAGACCCCTTTTAATTTACTCGACTAAAAATCTAATTATCATTTCAACTCTTCAATATGTAAATAAAATAAAGAGCAATTACAATTATCGATGTGACAAAATATACAACTACGGCTGCCTGATTAAGACATTCAAAAAACCCAATTAATTTTCAACACGACAAAAAATTAAAAAAAAAATAAAAAATAACGCACGAATATAAAAACGAAAAAAAGTAAAGAAAGCTCAACCAAATTACTTGATTCTCAAACACCGACGATCGCGTACCTCAAAAACCCTCCAGCATGAGCGACCTGATCCTTGCAAGACAATAAATGACACTCGAGATACACTCTCTCATTCTCATCATCTCACATACCACTTCAAACACCACCGTCGTTGTGAAATAACAAATCCATTTCACCTTCGCCGATGGTTCTTCTCGGAGATTTCACTTTCTCCGACGAGCGCTTTTCTTCTTTTACACAATTTCCAAGAAAAAAAAAAAAAACCTCCTCGACTACGTTATTTTGGAATCTGTAGCGCGCCACGTATAATACCCAATTACATCGATTTCGACCACTTTAGCGCCCGTATCGCATTAGCAACCGTCACGATATCCTTTTCAACGTCTTCGCCGTTACCTCGAGTGGCACTTATATGATAACTCTCCCGTAAACAACGTCGATATCTGTATATAACCAACAATACGGCTTGAGAGGACGTGAAGAAAAAAAAATACAAATTTAATTCGTGAGGAAAAAAATGAATTGAAAAGAAAAATTTTTTGAAAACGTCAACGTTACAATATTGTCAAGTTAACTAGGAGCGACGAAGAAATGATCATTACAAGGAATTGTATAAGACCACGAGACACGTGAATATTTTCAATTTTTAATTACATTCTTTTATCGAATAAATTCCAGGTTATTTTCATCTAATTATGAAGTCGCATTTCCTATTTTACGCAGAGTGATCAAAAAATTTATCTCAATTTCGTATTTATTACGATTTTAATTGAATATAAATTTAAATTCATTTATTATTATTTTTCAAAATTATCAGGACAAGAGTTATTTATTATTTTTTTTTTAAGGTGATAAAAACTATTATTATTGTTTTCTTCAATTATCAACATTAAATTTACGATTTTTTTGCAGAAAAGTTGACAATACATCATAATTTTTACCAATCTCTTGATTCAATTTGTTTCCAATTTTTTTTTTTTTTTTTTAATGAAGGAAGAAAGGAAGAAAGGAGTCGTGCTAATTTAAAATTGACGAGAAAAACATCACATCGAGAATCAACACTTGAAGAACCACAAACCATAATACTTTTCCAAGTGCCTCACTTTACTCTTCACCTGCCTCGAGACGCAACTTAAAATCAATATAAAATTTACATGCTCCAGGAGACGATGACTTTTCGAAAAAAAAACGAGGCAAAGGGCGAAGAAAAAAAATCACGTCTAAAAATAGCACATCAAATACGAAATATCGTCGTCACGTACCGCGTAAAATAACCTCGCTTTATAGATTTTTGCCTACGTTTATTACATCGTCTTTTGGCGGAGAAAACCCAACGCCCTTTCGATATTAAATTTAGGCAAATTTTAAACACACCCTTGCCCGTCTCTTTAGCCTCGATACGTGACAAATTTCACAACATTTCGCAGTTCAATAATCTCTTTGAAGAATTCATCGCAATCGAGATGCTCGTGCACGATATATCGAATTACCGAAACGCCCCCTTCACCCCTAAGCGTTTGATAAAAATACCCGAACAAAAAGGTGAAAGGTACCAGAATAAATCTCAGAATCTTATCCAACTCTTTTCTCTCCGCCATTCAAGAGTAAAATCCCACTTGAAACATTTCCTATACAGGCTTCCACCTATTAACATTTCTATCGTCGAGAAAAATAACAAACGACTATCATTTCATCCAAAATAAATAACTAAATATCCCGATAAAAAAACTCGCCCGACGAATTTTTCCTCGAAAATGGAAAACTTATCAAATATAAATATTTTCCTACGTTTCGACAAAATAATAAAACCCATTACAAACATCGCCATCGCTGGTTATCGATATCGGTGCTTATGAAGTGAAAAAAAAAATTACAATAAATTAAATTTTAATGCGGATTTTCGTTCGCCGACGAACGTCGAAGACTTCGCGAGCTTTCTCGATGGAAAATACGGCTCGTTGAAATTCCCGACCATTTTATCGGATTTCGGCCAGCCGCGTTGCGCGCCGCAAAAAAGTAAAAATCGCGTACTGCCTTTCTACGTCGTTCGCTATCTTTTTTTCTATAAAATAAACATAACTCCGAGGATATAGCTTCGGTATTTCTACCGCAGCTATATCATTAATAAAATCCGTATCAGATATTACATATATACGACCGAAGCAATAACGAATACCGAATTACATCTCGCAAAAGGCGCGACCACCGTCGACGTCCTGCGAATGCGAGATATATTAATGATCGCCTCGAAAACCAAAAGAAAAAGATTTACTGCGGAGATGCTCTCGTTATTCGTAGATTTAAATTCGTGAAAATATCTGCGCATAACGTGAGAATTTTTCACGAACGAGTGAGATCGAAAATTCGAGCCGCTATGAGGAAATCGTACGCAAATGCGAAATATACAGTCCGATGACCTTGACAAGTTCACTCGAAATGTTACATCTGCATTCAGCGCTAGAGATAAACCACCCGTAGCAAATTTAGGAGTAATTATTAAAATGCATTTGACAAGGTCGACGGATATCCACAAAAACTGTCACATTTCACAAGTGCTTTTGAAGAAACCTGCGGTTATTTGATTAACAACCCGTTGAACTGGTTATCGCCGCGAAAAAACCAGCCAAACGGGATTACAGAACAACATTTCAGGTGCACTTGTCAAGGTCGACACGTTTCCTACCAGTTTGACTGGTTTTCGTTTCGAAAAAACCAGTCAGACGGGTTTCCGACGTAACATTTCAGGTGCACTTTTCAAGGTCAACACGTATACTACCAGTTTGACTGGTTTTCGTTTCGAAAAAAACCAGTCAGACGGGTTTCCGACGTAACATTTCAGATGCACTTGTCAAGGTCAACGAGTTAGAAAAACCAGTCAGGCTGGTTTTCGATGTAACATTCTAGGCGCACTTGTCACCATTAGTGAAGTTCAATTTATTTGAATGGTCTTCGTTGGAAAACATCCAATTACGTGTATTTTTTTTTTACAAAGAAAACCAAGTGCTTACGTTAAAGTTAAAAGTACGTGAATTATTTCTAGTCCAGTCAATCTAGCATTTGAGCTTGCAAAACGAGATGAAAAGCTGAATTTTGGTATATACCTAGTATTCGATACCCTTTACAACATATTTCACTCCACAACAAATGTAATGTTTGCAAGTTCCCTTTTTTGTGGATCTGAGCCCCCTGAAATCGGTTTTTCGCTTATATCTTGGTGAGAACTGGTTTTATCAAAAAAATAGTTTAGTTCAAAATTGAAACCCACTAAATTCTCTACAAAATGCATATATTAAGAGTTGATGTAGCTGGCTTGAATTCCTAGCTACGTGCGATTGAAAAAGGAGTATTTTTCGTGAATTTTGTTTTCTTAATTTCCGATCTGTGACGTCGCAAAGAAGGGAGGTTTTGATCATTTTTTAGCCTAGTTTTGCAGATATAGTATTTGTAAAGGATTTAGTAGGCATCAACCTCGAACTAAGCTTTTTTTTTTTCATAGAATCATTTTTCGCTACATTAGAGCAGAAATACTGTACCCTACACAATTGGGCTAAAAAGTCATCTATTCATGAAAAGTGCTCCTTTATCAATCGTACGTAGCTCGGAATCTAAGCCAGTTACATCTACTCTTAATATATGCATTTTGTAGAGAATGTAGTGGGTGTCAATTTTGAACTAAACTATTTTCTTGATAAAGCCAGTTTTCACTAAGATATAAGCGAAAAACTGATTTTAGGGGGCTTAGATCCACAAAAAAGGGAATTTGCAAACATGACATTTGTTCTGGAGTAAAGTATGTTGTAAAGGGTATCGAATACTAGGTATATACCAAAATTCAGCTTATCATATCGTTTTACAAGCTTGAGGCCACTTTCGGGCTACATTGACTGAACTATTCACTGACTTCTATGATAAGAAAGCCTGGTCGAACAAAATTTCGCCAAAGTTTTCCAGGTTTACTTTCAAATTTAAAATATTGTATATCTGATTGAACTAGTTATCATAAAATCTCAACTTTTGGTCGCGCAATCTATACAAGTTCATCTGAAATACAACTCAATGAACCGGTTCTTTTGGTTTTCGCAATTTTAAAAAACTGATCAACGAATAATTTCTCATCTATCAAAATAATCCCAACACAAACGCGTATTTCCTCACAGCGACACCGAGATTGGTCGAAATGTCAACCTCGACATGCGTCACTTGGCCATACGCAGAGCTCGACCCATCAAAGACGACACCACAATGCCATCCTCTCCTCCACGATGCTTGCACAACCATCTAACCCACTTCGATCATTTCGCGACGCGTCAAGGTACCAGAGAGGCAAAAAGCTGAAAATTCTTGCACCATCGCCAATTCACCACTCCCAAAAATGAGCTCACCTTCTGATGTATCCTATCTTTATAGCTCTCCGATCTGCTGATATTGGTATTTTTGCAGCGTTGCGGCACATGCGACGAGGTTCTGAAAAAATCATAAACAACGAGAAATTCTCATTACAATCGTGTCATCATTTCGTCGTAAATCATGAAGCTATAATTCACAAAAAAAAATTGCTCGCGTCTGCACAATAAGCGTTAATTTTCACATTACATCATCGTCACTTTTCTATTTTAAATATACGTACGATTCGTGTCCAACGTGGATCCGCCATTTTATGGCACGTCGATTACGCGGCTTCGAGAAAATAAAATGAACGAAAAAATTCGTCAAACTGAAATACAACCCGTCATAACTACTTTTTCGGATCTTCATCTCCATTTCGCATCATCCTTTATACGCAAATATCTCCCACAATCACCGCACAACCTTCGGAGAGCGTACCGCGCCCTCCGAACGCTATTTTCTGAACACCTTGTCCGTTTCCACGACGGAAAAAACCTTCGGACTCGATGGAATTTACAAACAATTGGCGATACGTTCGTTGTATTGAAATGTCATTAGGTCGTTCCGCGGCTTCGCATCGATACCTATCGTGCAATCCGCTCCTTTTTATCAGCCCGACGCCTCCATTACGACTCCTATTATGAGAAAGGTACATGGTAACTGTCACTTTTCGGGATATTTTTCATCCCGAGTGTCACCGAAATGCAAAAGACCACTGTACCGAGAAAAATACACGTCCGAGGGTATTTCTACGCGCTTCCATTAGGTTAATTTTTTTCACCTTTATCATCCTCTTATCTTTTGACATCGGGCTTTGGAATATTTTCAAAAGCGATGCTAGAATGTATTCCATTTTACGTACATATATTTCCAGAGGATAAAACACCTTCGGTAACAAAAGTACACCAATCATCATCCTCGAATCGAAACACGTCTACAAGACAGAGCACGTACTCCCTACACACTCAGAACCACAACACTCCTTGAACCATCCATGGACCAAAACACCTTTAAAGATCGACCCACGTAACAAGTACAAAAGCTATCTCAACACACTGAACCGCCTAGATTTGCAAATTCTCAAAAAAAATACCCTCCTATCCCGCGTCCTTCGACCGAAACGATAAAAATTCGCCATTACCGCGTACCCCTCTTCCGCCTTCGAATTTTTCGTTTTTTCGGCGCCGCATGTACGCCTCTCAGCGTCTCCAAGGCCACGGGTAATTTTTACGATACACTAAATACTTTACGAGCTATCCAAACGACACTGGACGGACTCCAGAAGACGGGGGACTCGCTCGACATCTTCGCCGCCTCGTCTAGAACGTGACGACGGATTACCGCCTCTCAACCTTGCTACCTTTCATCTCGACCATCGGCTTATATTTTGGCCGCAATCCATCCGTATCCCAGAGGCTTGGCGACTTTGACATTCGCACCAAGACGTAAATTTCAATTCGTCTGTCTCTCGCTGAAATCGCGCTCTTCGCTTACGCCTCCTCCAATCATTCTTCTTTCACGCTTCTCATCCGCGTAATAGATTGTTTTGTATTATTAGCCCTCCAAAGCGAAGTCTTTCATTTAGCCCGTTGAAAGCGCACCGCAGCCCGGGAATATTGTTTCAAAGTAATTGCGTACACAAGCATACATTTGTAGTACGCTACATGTTCCACTTGCCACACACACACACTCAACTCGGCACCGACAACGGAAAAGAAAATTTTTCATTATGTATAAACGCGCACGCTAAACACAAAGTACCGCGAGCTGTTTCCGTTTCATTTTACCAAAGTAAAACGAAACGGGTTATGGTGTAGTTCGATGCTTGTATAAAGGCCATCGTCGCTCCAACCCCTTCCCCGTCGCGTAACCCCGACACCGATGACGAAATACCTAAATGATAACGCCGCCACGCGAAAGGGTAAACTCGGTTGGGCTTTTTCAAAACCGCACCACACACATACGCGTTTCTCAACTTCGTCGAACATGCTTTCGCAAAATGTTATTCCATAATTCGTGTACGAGCGTCTCGGCTCCATTTCGCCCGTTGTCGTCGTAAGGCCCCCCTTCCCCTCTACCCCTTTTAAGAGGCACACCGCGTAAAACCAGTATTTCCCCTAGGACCACGAAACAAGTTGAAATCCGATAGTTGCGTTCGAGTCGTAGAAATTTACTTCATTCGGTGAACCCCCATCTCCCCCCCTCCAACGTGGTTCCACCATATAGAACCCTTTTCTTCCAAAAAGATACTCATGAAGGAACCGCCTAAACCAGGTGTCTCAAATACAAACGAAAATAAGATTTTTGGAAAAAGAAACCACCTTGAAGATCTCCAATTTTACCGCGTGAAATTCGCGTAACAATTTCTGATGACTTTTATTTTTGAATACCAAAAAAATCTATATTTTTCAACAAAAAGTGATATTTATGAAAAAAATAAAAACGCTCTGTTTCACACAAAAAATATAGAAACTTGATCACCGTCAATAAAACCCAACAGAACCGAAATTATTTCAAAAATTTCGAAAAAAAAAAACGGAAACAATACTGACTCCAAATTACAAATTCATCCCTCTAGAGGGCTTTCTTCACCCCTCACTTCAAAACATATTTCTGGCAGCTACCCCTACCTCAGATTTTCCACTTGACTTATACCAACGTAAATTACAAATTTATCCCACTAAAGAGGGTCCTCCCCCATCGCTCCCCCCGCGTAACATTTGTTGCAGATACCCCACCTCACATTTTCAATTTGACTCATATTATAATAGATTTCAATTTTTTTTCAATTAAGAGGTTAAAAATTCTTGATCGAAATTTTCTTCAAAAAACTAAAAAATCGGGAAAAATAGCGTAAAAAATTTTTCAAAATGAATAATTCAAAAAGCAGACTTTTTATGATAATTTTCTCAAAAATTGTACCAGTTTGACCAAACTTCGAAAAAATTTCGATTCATTTTGAGAATTTGCCCATAAAACTGAAAATAAAAACCCGCACGTCATCAACGTGTTGCTCACATTTCACACACACACACACCGCTCGAACATCAAGAGGCAGCAGATAAGGCGAAACGTTGTAAATTTCTTTTTCAAACCAACTCGCCGAACTATTTACTCGGTTATCAACGTTTGCCAACTGATAAGCGAAACATGGTAAACTAGCATCAATATCGCTATAAATTACTCGAAATAAAAAAAACAAATTGCGATAAAATTGTAAAAAATTTCTACGAGAATACCTCCGTGCGAGTTATCTTCACCAATTTTTCGCTATTTTTCCTCGTTTTCACCGACGCTTAGAAGTTGAAATTTCAACGAAAATTACCTTTGGAAATTCAGACCCTCGTCAAGGTCGACGTTACCTCGGCTCGACCAGAAATAAGGATGAAACACGAGCCAAGGCTGAGTAGCTCAACTGCGAAGACACGTAGTAAAAAAAAAGGCACCATTACGATACTCGCACTTTTTCTTGGGCGAATTTGATATCGGAAACGTTTTTTGAATACGTGTTAAACCCGAGAGAATCATTTGAACGTTTTCGCTTTCCTGTACGAATCCTTAAAAGAGGCTTTTTACAGCCTTTTCCAACTCGCATACTCGTCGGTGAATTTTCCTCCAAACAGAAGCCAGTACGATTTCGCGTCAGGTGCACCAACCCCTCTTGGAATTCCCCCCTTCCCCCTACAAGAGCGTTCTGCAATCGTGGAAGCGCCCCTAGGGGAGCCTTTCTACGCCGCATGATTCCTTTTGAAACCATTTTTATGTATTTCTCAAAGCAGACTCGGGAGAACGCTAGTAGGCCTTTTCGGTTACGTTCGGTTGCCAACAGACGACGACGACGAATCACCTCAATATGTATTTTTCGAATCGAGGTGCAGCGCCGTTGGCGCCCGCGTCGGTGTATCTTCGAAAAGGATACATACGCGTATATTGCCAGATCCGAAGCGAATTTCGAGAATTCTTTGCAAATATTTGACGTAGCGTATACATTACGACGACGAGATCCCGTCTCGCGTCCCCCGTCACGCTACATCCTGCCTTTTCGCCTGCGTCTCGAGTAGATTATGTCATTTCTTTATCGAGAATCGCGTAATCTTCGCGTAAGCTTTATGTACGTCTATGGTATTCGCCAAGGACGAGGTGGGTAGGGACAAAATACGTCGAAAAATCATCCCGACCTTATGAATATAAATGGTTACGTCGTCTATGCTCCCCCCCTCCTCCCGCCATCCAACCGTCTATTTCTGTTTTCGAAAATTCTTCTACTTATATCGGTTTTTCCTTCGCGTTTTTCTTCATATGGGGAGCGGATGAAAAGGGAGGGATGAGAGAGAAACCCCATATAAATGAGTATTTGTACACGCGAATACGCCACAACACGTAACACGGTGACCCGAAACTATTCATATCGACTGATTTCCCTCCGTTTTTTCCTTTTTACGACCTCACATGTTTACACGCTCGAAACGCGACAAAATTTTCCCGAAATACAAAACTGTTATTCACGTTCAAAACGAAGATAAAAAATTCAAATTTTCAGTCAAACCGTCGAAAAAATTTCTCCGCCTTGAAGCAAACCCTCGACGTAAATTATAGCCCTTTATTGCGACTTTATGCGTCGCGTCGTCTAAATCGAATTCGCCATTACGAAAAATTTGCCATCTCGAGATCGCATTTTTTTAACCCCTCCCTCCCCTGCCACGCGCGATGACCGAATAAATTTCATATTTCGATGAAACTCCCATCCCCCCGAGGATTTCCAGCGAATTTCCCCATAACGAAAAATTTCGTTCGGAGATGTTACACTTTTACGACAAAAATACCCTCCGGGCAACACTGAAATTAGGTTTTTTTCTCGCCAAATTTCCAACAAAATGGTAAAAGACAAAAGGAAAGTTGTGTCAGCGTAAAACGTACAGAATTTGATTTCGTATCGGATAGGTCACGCTTTGATCGTAACGGTTATGACTTTTTTATGTTGTGCCCCCCTCCCTTCCTTCACCCTCCACCACTGTGCATTTTCACGAGCCTTCTCAAAAAAGAATTTTTCCTCGAATACCGTTTTCTGCGTTTCTTTTTTCGCGATAATTCTATTCGTACGATTTTTTTTTACGATTTTAGTCTCAAATTTAAGATGGCACGACGTAAAGAAAAATATTCTCCGACAAATAAAAAAAAATTTACTTATTTTAGGCAGAGTGTTTTTCACTTGATAATTTTTTTCCGCACTTATTTCCACTGAATCGATTTTTTCTCTAAATTAGACAAATTCAGAAAATCTTTCGATGGATCCAATTAACTATTCGAGAAATGAAGTGAAACTAAAAAAAGAAATTTGGGTCAGTCAAGTCAAAAAAAGGAGCTCCTGTATTTATTTCTCTACGTCTAGTGACTTTCTTGCCCAATTAATCTCCTGATGAGCACCACGTCCCAAGATTAGACTCGAGGAAGAAGTCCTACATGAGTAAAAAACAAGAGATACCAATTTCAGGACTTGATTCGTTCTAAATTCGAATAGGTTAAAATAATCTACTCTACCTCAAATTGATATGAATATGGACCACTACAAAATTACGAGGAGGGGAGGGAAGGGTAATCGGTGGATTTCCTCTCATAGCAATTAAACTATTAAGGGGTAAGGAGAGAGGGAGTAAACGATCTACCGACCAATTTTTTACGATATAAATTTCTGATTCCGATGAAATACATCAATTTGTATCAAATCAACTCTAATAAATTCTAACAATATTTAATAAAAGAAAAAAAAAAAAACAAAAAAATACACATAAAAGTAAGTAACAGGGCAAGGGGAGGAGAGCGAACCATCACCGAATTTCCCCGTAGAAGAACTCAAAATGACATTAAAAAATCAGGTGATTAAAAAATTAAAAAATTTCTGAAAAGAAATGAGGCAGTACTTGCCAACGACTTCTAATCAAATTGCAAGTTACGAAGAACTCCTGGTTCAAAAAATAATATTTGGAGTTATTTCCGCGTACCGATGACGTCATCGTCGTTATTTTGCATTTGTGGAAAACTGAAGGAACCTGAATCACCTATTTCTTGGTAGAAATTCAAAATTTTGATTCATTTTCATCGATTTTGAAATTTATCAAAAATAAAAGAAATTTTAATGGGTGAAATAAGATCACGTTGAAATTACAATTTCATCTACTCGCACATCTCAAACTACGGTCATCTCATCGAATCCAACGTAATCGAAAAAACACACTCAACACATCTCCGAGCCTCGTCAAAAAAACTCCACGTACAGCAGCACCGCCCACTCATACACGTTTCCTATTCCTACACAATGTAATCTCGCAAACGCATCTAATTTACCGATGTTCCCATGCAACCTCACGTACGTATTGCCAATTGCGTATACGACGGAATGTGAAAAAGCCCGACAACAAAACAACATCTCGACACAATCGTACATTTTACACGTCGCTGGATGCGCGGCGATGGCACCGAAGACGGAGCGACGTCGTCGATCGACGCTAGTTACTTAATCGTTACGAACAATGATGTAAAAATCTTCCTGAAATACACCTCCCCCTCCCCTTCCTCTGACATAGGGCATATCCGTACACATAGGTAATAAGGTAATGTGCCAACACGTCAGGAATGTACTTCCCTCCTTCTCTCCATTACACTCACGTCCTCAAATCCTACATACACACAGCGTAATACTGCCAACTCCGATATATCGATCTAGATGTACAATGTGTATGTAGAAATACTCTATAAAAACACCAAATACGTATTCGATGGTTACTTACATATCACGCAAGAAACTATTATCCGAATCGTTGAACGCTTTATTGAGCTGCTTTTCGTCGCTTTCTTTTAAAGAATCGGCGAAATTGGCGTTGCTGGTTTTATTGCTTTTACCCGACGATTTTTCGCCCGCTGAAACACCAACAAGGAAAAAAAAAAACATAAATACAAAATCGTCATTACCATATCGTCTAATCGTACCTAACGACCACTAAAAGCACTAAGACGAAAAAGCTCGTCGTACACGATACCTATAAATAGTGCGCGTGTACACGTCTACGTCGTCTCGTATGTTACACGCTACATTCGATGAGATTCGCCGACTCGCAGCATCTTCGGTACAACGTGCGGTTAAATCGTTTGTAAAACATCTCGATGATATGTCGATGATGTAGTCGCCGTAAATAGTACACGACACACGTTTTGCACCTGTTACTACCTCGGACCTCTCCACATCTCCCGCCTTCAAAGTATATTAGCTCTTTAACCCGTAAACATTTATATTACGCGTGTGCCCACACACACCACGACGTGTGCGTCGCGATATCATACACGTCGTAAAATTAGCCGTAATGCCAACGAAAACACCGCCGCCTCCGTGTTTTTGACGCGGAAAAAAAAACTTTCGACAAGCTCGACCGAGCAGATCCGTCTTGGAGCGTCCACCGAAACCTCCACGCCGTGACGATCGCCTTGTACGAGCGGGCCGCGATCACTAGCGAAGATCTCGCCATCGAGCCAACAACCGCGCGGTATTCCGACGTAAGCGAAAAAAAAATTCCTCGAGTGTGCTCCTTCCGCGACGACGGTATATAAGCGAAGATATTCTGCAATTTGCGCCGCGTCATCGTCGGTACAACCGCATAATGGACCGTGCCTCGGTGCAACACATGAGTCACGTGTCGAGTATTTTTCCCAAACCGCGACGCGTATCCGTTGGCTCGATTTTTTTTTTTTTTCATTATCACGATGTCGTCGTCCACAACGCAGGAATTTCGATTTGATAACAATTTTTTTAATCGCTATCATTGTTCAAAAAAAGAATCTATGAGCATCATCACGACGAAGGCTATATTTACCGCAGAGTCGTCCTCAAAAAATCAACCATTCAAAACTCCGATCGATTGTAACTCCAATTTTCAATTCAGTTGGACGCGTTCATCGCGAAAATTCATAATTTTCATCCTCATCCGCAGAAAAAGATTTCGTTAAATAACGCCACTAAAATACGTATTCCACCAGAAATTGAGTAAAAACACAATACCAAACCAGTTCAACCCGGTTTCCAAAATTTTGAAACCGGTTTCATTCGCGTCTCAAAAATATCACCTCAATTCAAACCAAACTACCTCATAATCGACACCAAAAATTCAACCAAAACCGGTTTAAACCAGTTTTGCAAGGTTTTCAAACTGGTTTCAGTTCAACTAAAATCACTATTCTTCAACCAATTGAAATAAAAAAGAATAAGCGAAAGTATAAAATAACAAAACCGGTTAAAACTGTTTGTAAAAGTTGTGAACCGGTTGTGATAAGTTGTAAACTGGATTCAAACACCTCCTATACATTTTCAAACATCAATAAAAGCAATTGTGGACCAAACGGCTGCAGCAAAACTTAAAAACCAGACTGATTTTGGTTTTCAAAATAATCTAAACCGGTTCAAACTGGTATCAAAACACTGTTCATACAGTTTATGATTCATCTATTATGAATTCTATAAGCAAAAAAGTAAAAAACAGAATATCGACATTAACTCATGGAACTGGTTACAAATCTGAACTGGTTTCAAGCAGCATCTCAAACACTTTCACCACTGTTCAATCAGTCCTCACACTTGACTCAAAAAATTACGAAACATTGTCATAAACCGGTTCGAACAGAATCAAAATTTCAAAATTAGTTACAATGCTCAATTAAAATTTTTTTCAACTTCGATCAAAACACAAAACGAAAAATGCGCGTAATGGGGTAAAACCGGTTTCTACAACATGAAAATTTTCAAACTGGTTGTTGCTAAATATTTTGATCAATTTTCAACGAATCTGCACAAAAAAATTAATAAATCAATAAATAAGGAAAAATTTGCAATACATTGTTCTGAAAAGGAAATAGACTAAATGTGGAAATAATTCTTTAGAAACCGGTTTCCTAATTCAGAAAAACCTGTTTCATAAACAATTAGCATCGCGTTTTCCGCTAAAACAGTAAAAACGTCTTCCTGTTCTTTTTTTTTCACATTACACACATCCCATCATCACATCGCTGTAAAAATTGCAACCAGTTTAACCGTTTGTAATTTCAAGCCAAACCGGTTTTCCCAGCTGAAACCGGTTCTCCAAATTCGACTGAGTAACGCAAATTTAGTAATATTTTTCGTGAATTACAGATCAATATCAATCCTATTTATCCCTTCCTCAATCCTCCTTCCAGCTTCCTCAGAGTAGCTGGTTTCCTTTCACGTGAAAACGACTCTTCCGTGACCATCGCTTATTTACGACGATATCCACGTACAACTACATCACGAACCGAGCGCATTACATTCAATTTCACCTATTCTCCTCCCTCACGCCCATCCAACGCAACACTTCGAATATTTCCCTATCTCGTTTTCCATCCGACATCTCTTCTATTCCGTTTTAAAATTAATTCACCAACTTTTCTCGACGTTCTAGGCGTTCTTTTTGACATCCGTTTTCGCAAACGCCTCGTCGCCGCTCTCGACGATAATCTCGCAAAGGCGATGACGTCAGGTACCCAGCCCGTTCGACGTTACGCGCCTGCACCGCCATGCACCAGGTGAACATCGCCATATCGAGAACGCGCACTCGAATGAAAAATTATCGCGACTTAACCAAATAAACTGCCAAATTTACCAACATCCTGCCTCGTCTCTCGCCCGCCCGCTCACCCTCCTCACGCAACCACGTCGCGCGAAAATTTACATTCCGAACGCGCGCCCGAAATACATCGTAATTTGATAATTTCCATTTGTATCGGGGATTTCAGCTCCGCAGCGTCGGGCGCGACGCGACGTTCAAATTAATGAATATAAATTCCAGCTTAACGCTTCGCACCGAATATTAAAACGAAATTTATGGAGGCGTACGCTTGTTTTCTTATCGCGCGATGCGCGCGTTTAATAAGGTAGCTTAATTAAAGGTTTCGCCAAATCCGTTACTTCAGGCATCGTCGGTATACAAATAACCAGCCCAACGGACGGGCGACGGGGCATCGTGCCATTTCGGGCAACAGCTTTTAAATACGCGTCCCGGCGCGTGTTTATCATTCCTCTTTCTCTCTCTCTCTGTCTCGTTCCTTTTTCGTTCACGTTCTTCAGAAATATATCCTTCGAAAGGAAACCATCGATGTACGCCACACGATCGTCGACCTGTTAATCGATACACGCGTTTTTTGCGGGGTTCCTTTGCCTCGTGCTTTTATGATCTTCTCGAAAAGTTTTCGTGCTATTGCGAAGAACAAAGTGCTTCTTTCGGAGAAACACATACACCATCTTTACTCCACTCAACATATCTAACAACCTTGCACGATACAGTTCGATTAACGACCTAGAACACTACGAAACTAGTACATATGTCGCCTGAGGCCACCCTATTCATCGTCTGCGGCGCTGTGCACCGCATTAAACAAAACTAGGAAATACGTATGAGAACAACAAAAGGGAAAAAACCTGCCTTAACGTCGCACCGCTACATGAACCACCTGCCACTAGGTACATACACCTTCTGCGCGACTCCATCGTAGGTATACGTTACTTCTACACATCACCGAGACTTAGCGGATTCCCAGCTCAAGTACCATCGACAATCCCGCGACCCTCTCCTCCAAGACCATAAAGCATCATACGATAGCCACGCTGTCTAAATCGTACTACCTGGTTCATACATATCACCGAACTCGATGCCAAATACCGATACTCGTACGAGTGGAAGTTCGCTCCGTTGAAATCATCTCGTTGGCATTCATCCAACTCCCAAACCGCGTCACGTATACATGCTTTCTTTCATCTCGTATCTGGAGTAATTACCGTTTACTCTTGTGCCCCGCATCGGTACGAGATATCAATTAACCCTCGTCTTAGGCTCATCTGGCTCGTTCGTCGTCTGCCGATACACAAAGATCTGTCACCGGGTACATATGGATTTTTGGCGAAACACCGGCGGCCGCCTCGTATACACGCAGGAAACTCAACACACACGTGGTCTCCGTCCGGGAAACAAACCGAAACGCACATATGCGCCTAATTTTCGTCTCTCCGTCCTCGCCCCTCTACGCCACGTCGAATGGAAATCCGACGCTCTTCGTAATTAATAATCGGTTCGCGTGACAAAAGTAAAAGTTTCGTCGAAAAACGACGCCGTCGAATTCGCCGATGAATATTTCATCGAGTCGTTCGATTTCGTGATCGCGATAATAACTCTTAGTCGATTCGGTCGCGAAACGTAAATTACACGTCCGGTATCGAACGAGTTTTTTTTTATTATTTGTTGAATTCCATCGTGGAAAATTACCCCCCGTTGAATGCCTGAGGCCTCGGTAGACCCGCGGCGCGAACGTTCGATTTCGCCCGAGTTTCACCGCAGCTGTCGCCGTGTCGCGAACGAGGTGACACCGACATCCGAGTCGAGTGTCGGTGCAGGAGGCAAGATTTCGATTTCATCACGTTTCTCTTCGCACCTATCGGATCATATTTTCAGTTTGTGCTCTGTGCACATCAACAAGCTTCGAAGACATTTTTTCGATAATTTAAAAACATCGGGGGAGCTTGGAGAAAATTCCGTCGAAGCAAGGACCTCGTGTGACCTCTCAAAATGACCGGAAAAATTTATAATTGAATTCGGGAACTTTCAACATTTAATTTTATAAAAATCAAAAATCATCACAAATTCAAAATCATACTGTGGAAAAAAAATTGAAAAATCCCCAAAAAATAATCACAAAATTGCAAAAAAAATTAGCAAAAGGTCGAAAATTAAAAGAAATTAGAAATTGTGAAAATACTTGAAAAATTATTCCGTAAAAAATCCCACTTATGCGGTCGTAAATCAGCGCAAACATGATAACGATGAAAATTATTTGAACAAGTGCGCTCGATGTGCTGCGCAAAAGGTTCGTTGAATCGAATATTCGTTATTAAAATCGATTTATTCAATAAAAACTCGAAAATTTAGTGAAGCGTATTTGAAATGCTACATTTTCGACCTTTCTGAATTCATTTATTCACGGTGAAAACCACTTCGACAAATGAAAACCAGTTAACCTTGAGAAACGCACCAGAAATGTTACGCTGAAAACCAGTCTGGCCGGTTTTATTTGTAGCAAAAACCCGTTTGACTGGTTTTCCTTGCAGCAAAAACCAGTCTGACTGGTTTTTTTTGCAGCAAAAACCAATCTGACCTGTTTTCATTGATGCAAAAACCAGCCTGAGTGGTTTTGTTCGTAGCAAAAACCCGTTTGACTGGTTTTTCTTGCAGCAAAAACCAGTCTGGCGGGTTTTCTTTGCAGCAAAACCCAATCTGACTGGTTTTCCTTGTGACAAAAACTAGTCTGACTGGTTTTCTTTGCAGCAAATACCAGTTTGACTGGTTTTCTTCGTAGCATAAACCAGCTAAACGAGCAAAACACGATGACCTTGACAAGTACATCTCATGTGCTTCGTTGTAACCTTGTCTAACGGGGTTTCCTGACGAAGAAAACCAACTCAGGGGGTACAAACTCGTTGAGCATGACAAATACACCTGAAATGTCCCGTTATTAACTTATCACAAAGAAATGCAATTTTCATCAAATAACATAAAAGTTCTAGGGCTTTGGGGTAGTGGCAATTCTCAATCTCCCAATACGTTTCCGGGTTACCTTCACGCCCCGTCGTTCAATATTCTGCGCTTTAGACACACATCGCAACGGAAAGACATACAACTGCTTCTACGACCATCTCAGCCATCATTTCCAAACAATCGCTCGACCTATCCCGCGCCAAAGACCAGTTCCGCGCTACAAAACGTTACACGGCCACTTCGACATCGACGATAAAACAGTACAAAACCGGCAAACGTTTCCGTCATCTTGATACCACTGACCCTACACGTTTCGCCTGTCTACCGATACCTCTCATACATCAACTCGATCTAACGCGACGTTTCCGCTATCAATTTAAAAAGTACCACTATATCGTACTGCTTTTTACCACACAAGGCACACATCTGCACCGGGCAACTCGAACTCGCCAAGGGAACGTAAGCCTTCGCCGCCACGGAGCGTCGCTCCCAGCACCGCAGACGCGCATTACCATACGCCATCACGAACTACCTTTGCCACCCTCTCTCGGCACCCCAAAACCTTCGATTTCTGGTACCGCGCGGTGACGCATCAACGCAACACGCTCATACTTTCCTAAACCCGTTCATACCAAACACATCGAGCCATCGAGAAAAAAACTCGATGGCTCGATCCCGCCTGAAAAACTCTTCGATTAATAACTTTTCATCTCACGACGAAACAAGAAAAAAGCGACGCTTCCAAATAGCCAACCATAACGAGTTTTAATTACTGGTAATTTTTTACCCGGCCTTCTCCAGCGCGCTAAACAAATGCTCGTTAACAAGATACCCGCCGATGTAATCATTTAACTGTCTCTTCGCAGTGTTCGCACTGCGAACGCAGCATGCATCGTATCATCCGCTTACTCTATCACTTTCGTCTTGCCTTCCACGAAGCTAATTTTTTTGTTTTTTTTCTCTCGCTCGAGGGTACCGAAAAAAAGGGCGAACGTCGCCGAGATACCATAGCAATTAACTCTCGACGATGATATTCGCAATCCGGCCGAAATATCGCCTCGGACTAGCGTTTTATAATGGCGTAGATTAAATAAAATTAAATAAAAGCCCGTCTGTCACCGCCTTCGCTAAGATTTAATCATTTTTTAGACGCGCGCGCCTTCGTCGTCGTCTCGGCGTAATTAATCCGAAGTCGTGGTCGTCGTCGCGGCCATCTTGCCGGGTTTTGTATTTTGG
Source organism: Maconellicoccus hirsutus (assembly GCA_003261595.1). Lineage (NCBI taxonomy): Eukaryota > Metazoa > Arthropoda > Insecta > Hemiptera > Pseudococcidae > Maconellicoccus > Maconellicoccus hirsutus. Next base: position 96,196 of record QBDW01000890.1, read on the forward strand.
GCTACGGCGGCGGCGGCGAAAGCGGCACAATTTCCATCGAAAAATTCCAATTTACTATTACAAAAAATCATCAATTTACAATATTATGGAAAGAGACTAAAAAATGCGACTAGGAGCTCGAAAAAAAATTCTGAACCCATGAAAAAAAAATTTCATTTATCGAGAAATACCCATTAAATTACGTAAGACGACAAAAAAGTTAAAAAATTACAAAAAAAAAATTCTAAAAAAAATTAAGAAGTAAAAGAAAAAAATTATCAAAAGTGCCCGAAAAATCGCAAATATGTCGGAAATTTTTTAAAGATATAAATCAATAAGAAAATATTGCCAGGGTCAGTGTTACATTAAAAATTCGATAATTCAAGTCCCATCCCTTCTCGAACCCTCAATCAATTTTTCCAAAACGCTACGACGTTGTCACAATAACAATTAAGTAAGCCATATGACGTCATTTGTTAAATTCGTAGTGACACGATACCATTCAGTGTGCTATTTTTCAGTCCGCAATAAAATTCACGACGATTTTTCCACAAAATTACCTCAAAACTCGTAACAAAAGGCGCTTTAAAAATCTGCCAAAAATTAAGAGTGCCCAAAAAAAAAAACAGTTTTAAAAGACAGTTTTTTTTAAACAAATATTCATTCAAGACACCGACCGACAATTTTTAATTTTCAGTCGATGAATCGATTTTTCCGAAAAAATCATCCATAAATTTCCCACAGACAAATTCACTTCAAATTATTATTTTTCGATGCAGATGAATTTCTCTACTCGAAAATTCATCATCTCATCAACTTCGTCTCTATTTCCGTAAATTCACCAATTGAACACAATGCTTTCGAAAAAACAACGAATTTCCACCGCAGGCTTTGTCGATCGATAACCGCGAGCTCGAAAATTCGCGAAATATCCTCGCATTATTTCTCGTATTTAAACCCGCGAAGAACACATCTGTAATTCATCGCGAAATTCCCCCCCCCCGTCTCCCGAACCGCTCACCGTTTCAAAGCACCACACAGACGTGACTTCGCGTTGGTCCAGGCTCAGCGTGCCGCACACACAACGACGTTGCAATCGCCGAGCTCGAAATTCAAACTATACTAATAAAGTACCCAAAAACACATCCGCTCCACGTCAAACATAAAACCGAACTTTCCACAATTCCCCTCCCCCTTCTTCTTTCATCGCGACTCCTACGTATCTTGCAAATACTACAACTTACGGCCTTAAGCCTTTTCCGACTAAAAAGGTCGCCAAACTTCCAGAAGTATAATTTTTTCACAAATCCTCATCGGTCGACATTAACGCCTACTCAACTCCATAGACGCTTTCGCCCTTCAGCCACCGGCCAACCCTCGTGGCGAAAACCACCGTGATACGTGTCGTTTAAAATTATCAAAATTAATTCATCTCTTTCGTCCACGTTCCCAAATCAATCGCATTAACTCCTTCGGGTCCCCAAATCCATCTTCGTCTGGGGCGACACCGCGCGCACAGAATCCTTTATGTACATCGGAACAACCACGATTCGCCATCCCCCGCCCCTGAAATTCTACGACATCGCGAATAATCCCAGATTAAAATTAACCCTTCTCGTAGCGTTCTCCTTTTTCTAAATCATTAAATTAATTAACTTTTCTCTTTTTTAAATTTCGACGCACACAGAAACATCTCGCGTAGTTTAGATTCACAAAAACTAAATCTCGTCTTTTACTTTGCTCTCTTTCGCCAACACGAATGCCGAACTTTTTTTCTACGTCTTTGAAATCAAGACGTTTCGTATCCCTCTCCTCCGCCAGCTGCACCCATCACGCCACATCTTGTCACCTCGACAATCCAGTATTTCGTTTCGCGTCTACAATCGCACAATGCTACACGTCAAACTTGGTCGTTCGCGAGCAAACAAAAAAAAAAGGGGGGTGAAAAATACGCCGAAATCGCGCATAAAAAAGTATGTTACACAGAGTTTTCTGCATCTCTCGCCTTCCTCCGTCTTTCGTCATCCGAGCATTAAAAACTTATTCTTCTTCCGCCCACTCGTCATCTGCGCCTTTTTTTCCTTTTCTGGTGCCGCTTCTTCTTCTTCTTTTTCTTCTTCTTCTACCGCTACACGACAGAACTCTTAGCTTTTACGTAAACGATATGGAAATTAAGGTACCCTCGACGAACAGGTGTTGACTTCTTGCCAGCGTAAAATTCGCCCTACTTTGCCTCGTCCGTCTGTCAAAAAAAAAAAAAAGTAATCCGCCGACCGAAACGACCTCGCCTGCAAATTTCAATTAAAACTTATACCCTTCTTCCCCCTTCGGCCTGGCGTTTCACTCACACTGACAGAGAATTCGCAGCTTCTTCGTCATATTGATTTGAAAAAATACGCAATATTCAAAGACGGACGTTATTGTTCGCGGAAGAAAGTAAAAATCACTTCTTGTTCCCTGCTCCCCTCTCCTTCCCGTTATCTCACTAATATCGTTAAAAACGCGCCTGCCGCACGAATCGTCGATCGAGCAGAAAAAATCTTCATATCAATATTACTTCTTGAATTCTCCTCTATGCTTTGGTTCATAACAAAAATTCAATTTGCAGTCACCATTTTTCCTAAAATTTGAAAAAACTTCGAAAATGTGAAAAAATCGCAATTTTTTCATTTCCACGAAGAAGCCATCGAAGACAGAAAAATACAAAATTACGAAAAATATCCGGAATTGAATTTACAGCTACTTCACGAATCAGTTTTCCTGTCCTATATTTCGAAGGTACCACCCCCTACTCATCAAATATTTCGGGGAAAACCCCTTCTGCCATTTCTGATAACTTCAACACCTCCGAACACTCGACACCCTTCTCCGCCATCGGAACATAGTCGACAACGATGCAACATCACTGTTTCGTTTATCTTATCACATTTCCCGTCTGCGATGATAAAATTCCGCGGAAACGCGCACACGAAGTTAAAAAAAGCTCGAAAACGTTGAATCACGCAGCGTATCGTGCCTCGACGAGGAGACGTAATTCGAAAAATATTCCTCCTCGAATCGCTCCACCTCACGTACGATACCCTCACAACCGCCGCAGAACCAGGAAACGCGAAAAAATTCCTCATTCCACTCGCGTATTTTCGCGGCTGAAAAATCGCAACAATTAACATCGTCAACGAGCGACATACAAAATGCTTATTAAAAATGGCGACGTAATTGACAACGACGCCGAGGGAAATTCGCCGTCGGAAAAATCCGTCCTTCGAACCCCTGCGAAATTCCATTTCCTACGAAAGCTCGACCGCTACACAGTAACACGTTTCGACTGCGAAAAAAAAGCTCATCAACTTCGACCGTGATGACGACGCGTCAAAAAGCTCGTTTAATAAAACTCCACACGCGGTATTCTTCCACGAAGCCTCTGCTCATTTCGGAAATTTTCAACCGTTCATGACGACTACGCTACCGGCGCAATTAACGCCACCTTTTCCGCCTTCGACGACGTTCGCCGCACGATGGCAAATTAAAAATAAAAGTCCTCTTTACGGCGACGACGACGGCGGCCAACGTGGAAAAAACAGTTTATAATTAAACCCTTATACGTCGCTTGCGGCCGAACATCCTTTTAGAGACCGTTTTCTCTCGATTCTCTTTCGCTCGACAGCTCGACGACGTCGCGATGCTACGACGAGGACGTTCTTTTGACGTGGTATTTCGAAATACAGAGAAAAAGGTCTACGGGATTACGCGCCGCGTACAATGTACACACAAAAGGCGCACACACTCGATACGAAAATAACACCACGACGAGCCTTTTTACTACTCGCAAATTACGATATTCGATCGTTTCGAGGGAACCCAATCGAGCGGAAAGTTTTCCAAGTTCTATTGTCACAGAAGCGTATTCGTGATCGACGACATCATTATTTCGATATGAATCACGAAAAAGGAATTTTATGGAAAAATTACAAGAATTTTCAAAGTATGAGGAAACGTGATCGTTGGCGAACGATTGGAACATTCGTGAATCATTCGTTCGCCGAATAAAGCGATCGTAACGGTTGATTATGCAATAGGCCAATATAAAAAACTATAAATTACCTCAAAAATGATAAACTGAAAAAAAAAACTAGAATATGAACTTTTCAGCGAACGAACCATTTAGGATCCTTTGAATACATACATGAACGACTAAAGAATCGAATAAACTGGAATTATTTATAAATTCGAATTAAAACCCTCAAAATAATTCACTACGAGATCCATCTGATTCACGAACGAATGGCATAGTCATGAGCAAATCGTTCATGAACGACCAAACTAAATCGAGGAAGTACATTTACCAGATAAATTTTACAATCATCTTTTCATCAAAAACAAATCGTGAAAACAATTTCTCCGAAAATCCTTTAAAATATAATTCAGTCGTTCGCAAACGGATTTGTTCGCCATAAACGAATTGCTCGTTTGGAACAAATCGTTCGCGAACGAGTCAACTAACAAGTACTCCACTTGTTTGGTTTCGACGATTGTAAAAATTTACTAAAAAAATTTCTTTACAAAATAATTCAGTCATTCGAAAACGGATTCACTTATTGCGAACGAATCGTTTGCGAACGATTCGGTCGAAAACTACCTCACTTCTGTTTCGATAACAAACCGTAAAAATTTACTAAAAAAAAATTCCTCTAAAAAATGACTCAGTCGTTCGCGAACGAATTCATTCATCACAAATAAATCGTTCACGAACGACTAATCGTCATACGATTCCCATTAAAAATTTTAATATGCGAACAAAATTATCAACATCAATTTTCACTTAGTACACAAATCGTTCGATCGAACGATTTACTTCAATTTATGGACGAATTCGTTCATTTTAATGAATCGATTCATCATATATTTGACATTTTTACGCGAAACAATTTTGAAAATCATTATAACGTCAATCGCACACTTTTCCACTACTTGTATCTACTTTATTCACATCGTTCGCGAAAGATTCACGTTCAATCATTCATGCAGATCGGTCAATCAACCAACTATGGAAAATTTCGGCGATCTCGCAACAGAAAACCACATCACCAGTTCTACTGTTTCTATGACTCAATTAAACCTCCATTCACCATAACACACTGTATAATTTACGAGTTCAAATCGAAATGAAATTCAAATAATAAAAAACCAACCGAAAGAGAAAAATTACAAAAAAACCAACGAAACAATCAACCAGCTGTATCTTTGACGTATCATTTTACCATATACAAAAACTACACTCAACCTTGTCAAAATCAACTTCCAATACCGCAACCTTTATCATCCTATCTCACCGAACACGCGTCGCGGCGCATGTTCAATCAACGAAGCAAATCGTTCGACATGTATACAATTTCCTATAACTTACGCCACTTGCAATCGTATACGAGTTAGCGATACATATGAAAAAAACCTTCGCGTCAATTGAGCCGAAAAAAATTCCCCAGACTCTTCGTCTCCTTGCCTAACAAAACCGCATCTCTATCTTGTTACATTCTTTTACCGCGATACGAATAAAAAAACCGAAAGTAAATTTGAATTACCAACTCACGAGAATAACCCCGAATACATCGTATTCTTAATGAAAATTTCAACGTATCAGCGAAAAATCTCAAACGACGAGTCTCATTTTACGAGTAATAACATCGAAGGAGAAAAAAAAAACACGAAATTCTCGTATCTTCGACCGATCTCTCATTTGTACAACCAATTTTCCCAGACGAACCCTTCCAATTTCACTTGAAATCATAAAAAAATAACTCGCTGAATGAAAAAAAATTTCCTACGTGACAGATTCGCCACTTTTATTTATAAACGCGATACGCCGCCGATGAAAAATTCGATACGCCGCCCCCTCCATTTGCAATTTCGTTTATAATTTTACACGCCGCTCGTCACCACCGCCACGACACCTTTCGCGCGTATATTTACACAACGCTCGATTATATTTTACGTATTTTTTTCTCACCAATCTATTATTTTTTTTCCTCGTCTATATTTCAATACTTTATCGCCAACTGTCGACGCGATATTATGCAAGGCCAACTGTTGCTTCCTCGTCGTACGTGCGCTTGCTTTTACGCGACCACGATCCGTGATTAACGACGCCGTACGCGTCCATGTAATAAACCGATGAAAAAAATTTCAACGCTGAAACGCGCCGTCGATTATTCGCGTACCCGAAAAAGATCTCCGGACCCGCGGCTCGGCGCCTTCATCCCATCTTTCTCCGTCCGAACGGGAAAATCCCACACCGGGACGCCTCGCACACGTACGTAATACAAATCCCCATAAAGGTAAATTAATTGGAAACCGATACGGGCTGGATAAACGGACTACGGGGATTTTCGTTTCCGTTGTCTCGTCCGATCTCACCCCGTTTCACCACGTCACCCATCCACTTTCGAGGGATTTTTTTTCACCCGTTTTAATCGCAATTTTCGTGGGCGTACACGTACGCCGAGGGTGCGAGTTTTAATTTACATTCGGCTTTTATCGTTATTTCAAAATCGTTTCGTCGATGCGACAGGCCACCTCTCTCGTGCGTTTTTTACGCCACGTTGACGAGCACATCAGCCTTTTTTCAACCCCTCGCCACATGTCGAATTCCAATTTCACGTACGTCGCACAACCTCCACATGCCGCTGGAGTCTTCACCTACATAGCGTAGCTCTTACGCGGACACGAACGAAGAGAGAACACGATACGTCGCAGGCTTGCCACAACCGACTTGCTTCAACCTTCGCCGTGTAATATTTACTTAATCGTCGATAACGCACGCGGAATCTCGATGGTAATCGTCGCTGACGATGACTCACGAGCCGCCAAACCGCTCCTCGACCGGTTGAATTTTCCATTATACGCGTATAATTATCGCGCCGTTGCTCCGCACCGCGCTCATTTGCATACTAGTCACATATTCGCGTCCGGCGTTGATCTCCGTGCTCCGTGATGGCCGTGATACTCGCCGCTGACGAATATTTTCCGCAGAAAGAACTCATCTGTTTGAAATACTCGATCATCAAACGATACAGCTCATTGGCTTCGAGAAATATGCAAATGTACTCATTCAGTTATTCATTCGTTCATTCATTTAGGTGAATCGATGCGGTCGCCGTTGCTCGAAAATATTCGCCAAAACGCATTCGCCGTCGTCACAAACCGCAGAGTAGGATTTCCTATGATTTTCAAACAATTACCCATTCCAGCGAAATATTTGAAGCAGGTAGCCAAGTTTGGGCATGAGGCATGCACGGAATAACAAAAACGACATTAAATTCGTAATCAGCGTTGTCTGAAACTCAACAATCGATACATCGCGAGATTTCCCATAATTTTTCCATCACTAATCCCCTCCAGGTGCCAGCTCCCTTGGGTGAAAAAATGCCCTAAAATACCGTCAACCCGCCACAAAAACAATGACAACATGGTATATGGTTAATCATAATTACTCAACATATTCTCCTTCCTCTGCCAACCTGACATATAGCACAAAAACGATAATTCCAAGAGGAATACCCCAAAAACCCAAAACCCTCCCACCCGAATGAAAAATGGCCATTAGATTCGGATTCAGCGTCGTCGAAAACCATACAATCGGTATACATGACCACTTTTTATCACATTTCATCTATCACCCCCCTCCACACCGAAGCCACATCCCCCCTTAAATAACATATTGATGACACAGCTACTTTAATCGGAAATACACATTAAAAAAGTTCACCTGAATCACGTTCGGCGCTGTTGATAATCAAGCAATGACATATTATAACCACTTCTCGTCAAATTTTATCAACCCTTCTTCACCACATCAGAGCCACATATCCCTTGACCCACAAACGACGAATTAACTCCCCACTACCAAAATTTTGTCACTTGAGGTTAAAAACAAGCCTGGGTTTGCGATCAGTGTTTGAGAAAACCACAAAATTGATGGGCAAGTAAATATGATATCAATTTACCACCTTCCCCCCTTTTCACAACACACCTCCTTATCCCCCTTACCACCCTTTTTCCTGACACATTTATATCTTCTTCATATCTGTAATCTTTTCTTAGAAACAATTCTCATATACAACCTTTTACGGAAGAACAATTCACAAGAACTTACATCAAATTCCCTATCAGGCTCCACCTCCCTCCAAATTGACTTTCCCCTCCCTTCATCGAAATAACTCTTACCAAACATAATTCCACATACGTTCAAAGACCATCTACGTTTCACGTATTTACTTGATCTTTCCTTATCACCACGCCCGCCTCGCTTCCCTACAACACGATAGGGGATGGTCAGAGGGGAGGAGGGGGCGTACACGTGCCAACTGATAAAAATCCGAGTTATATATCGATTTCATGGTTTTCATATACGGCGAATTCGATTCCGACGTTATTTCTACTCCGCCTGGCAACGTTTTCGAGTAATTTCTCAATTTATCGCGCGTTAAATCGCATCGAATGAATTCCCGTTATCTAAATCGCTTCTCCGGGGTATCTCTGAAAAGCTCGCGAGATAAGCTACGATAAAACACGTTATCTCGACGATGCGCGATGTGTTCGCATTCTAAATATACCTTATCGTCGTCTCCGACTCAGGGATTGTTTATTTTGCATTAAAATACGGCCGCTGCATCGAACCGAGGCACTTAAATGCATCGATTTCGCTAACCTTAACCCTCGAACGAGGGTAAACACTTATCGCGACACACGTGTCATGCGCTATCATCGGTCCGTCTCCGGTCTACGACATCGTACGATTTAGGCCACGCTCGTAGTTGAAAAAATTTACGCACAAATTAAACTCCGGTATTAAAAACGGATGTAAACATACGCCTTCGCGTATTCCGCCGCTTCGAAAAGCCACACAGGCACGCAAACAAAGATCATCGACGAAACCTCGGTTATCAGCGCAGATACGTATCGTATGTTTCCACGCACAAAAAATCATCGCCTCTTCGAAACGATAAATTTAATAACCACGACGATTTTAAGTACAAAATACGCCACAGAAAACACACGTTCGACGTACACTCGACCATATTTACAAACAATCCCTCGCTCCATTACCGCACGCGCTCAAAAACAATACTTCGACTCATCGAGCATATTCAAAACACACCGTATCATCGATCTAATCTCACGTACGTTGATTTTGCTCGCATTTATCACGATATCGTCAACTTACTCTCTTCGACGTTTAGCGATTCCTCCGAAATGAAATAACTCGGTAACGCGTTCAGCCACGAAGGCGGCCTGGATCTATGCCCCGAGTTCTCTTTGGTTCTGCGTACGACGCTGCTCTCGGGCGTCGTTTCCTTCTCGGGCTGGCCCTTCTCCGGGGTCAACTTCTTATGCTCCATCTCGCCGCATACATCGTCATCGGCCGGAAGCCACGGACTCGACGATGACGTGCACATGAACGACTTACGTCTATTCGCGTTAAACGAGCTCGGGTTAAAGTTGACGAACTCCCAATCGGCGGCTGTCGTCTCGGGCGCGAACCCATTTTGAGCTTTGCAGCGCTCCTCCTTCGCGACGGCCGGTCCAGCTGGCGGCACTGAGGCTGGTCTGCGTAGATCTTCGACGCTTGTCGCATGCTTAAGGGCATACTTCTTGCCGCGTATTTTACTCTTGAAGCTAGCCATACGAAATCCATGATCTGTCGAAAACCACATCATCGCGTTCGATGCGGCCACGTAACACGGTCCGAGCACTTACGACGACGCTACGTTTACTACCTTAATTCTTGGCCTTTTTTTTTTCTTTCTTCTTCACTACCACAGCCGAAACATCGGCCATGTCGCGACGACGTACTTCATCGATTTACCCGCCGCACGTAAAATATACTCAACCCGCGACGCTCCCGTCTGCCGGCGTCGTCCGGTGACCGCGCCAAAACACACAACACACGCGATCAATTTTATTTTTCGGTTTTTCTTTTCTTCTTTCACTTCGCACCAACACAAACACACGCGATGATCACCACAGCGTCGAATACGTCCACGAAACACGCGCACTTACGCGACCCGCACCGACATCCCGGTCCTTCCGCGCTCATCGAGACAATTACCGACTCGGTAATATACACGTTAATAAACACACTGGCACAATGATCGTTACGACAACCGTAACCGGGTAGTAAAAGCACACACCGACCGACGGCGGAGAAAAGAATGAAAAAAACACGCGAAGTGGGGGAGTACGCGTAACGCGGCCGTCAATGATACCGCAATGAATCCCAAACTACGTTAACAAAAAAGCGTCGTCGAGGGATTTGTAACGCGTATTACACGCATCGTCATCCCAAGTCGGTTCCCCCGCTCGCGAACGCCTCACGAGGGCCTCATCGAGAACGCCCTTTTTTCGCCCCCTTTACTGCTTCGCGTCCCAACCAGTTCTCGAGCTCTTTTCAACGTGTTCCCCCGCGCTAACATATGTTCTCCTTTAAAACCGGCGTCACGCCTCTCGATGGTTTGCCCAGGTGACGTAATCCTTCAGGTGATCGACGCGAGTGTACTTTGGGAATACCGCGCGACGAACCTCTTATGCCGCTCGTCGTAGCATCGTCGATACCAGACGTCGCCTTACAGAGCCGCCGATCGAGCGCACGTGGTTTTTCACGTGTCACAGAAACATATATTCTCGTGTCGTAGGTTTTACACGTCCAACGACAACTCTCGCTTATCGATCAACTCAATCGTATCTGGAGAGTGGAATCTATACAAGGATCGAAGGATGGCGGCGATAACTTCTGTCGATTTCCATCTCCGCAGAACCTTCGAGGAACGCGTCGAACAGCCCGATAGATGACTTTGTTTCAGCATCCGGTGTTTCTTAGAAGTACACACAACCGTCGTCGGATATTCTCAAGGCGCATCGCTGCAGGGAGTGATTTTTCGAGGAAACCTCCCCAACGAAAAAGCTTCCTCGAAACGTTTCCGATGATTTTAATCCTAATAGATATTCCACTTGAAGCCACCGTTTGGCGTTGATTTCGAGAAATGTTCGCAGAAAATCGAAAAAAAAACCGATTGCTTATTTCAACTTAAAATGAAACAGAAGCTGATGCTGGTGAATTCTCAATTTTCATTCTTGGTCTTTCGGTGCCGCGGCCAAGATTTCTTTTCAAGACGGAAGAGATGGATAAATTCCATTTCTTTTCGCTCAACAACAATACACAAATTTCAAAAAAACGAGAAAATTGGAGACAGTCGAGAATTTTTACATTTCATCGCAAAAACACACATTGGTCTCTATTTTCTATCAATCGAAATATTTATCCATCATATGGTGTGTGCGGAGTAAAGGTAACGCCTTCGCGCGGTAGCTTAGGCAACACACAAGTTTCAAAATTGCAGTTACCCCGGTCATGTGGGTATTCAAATTGAAGGTAATTTTACACTGAATGCGAATATCGTAATGAAATTTAAATTCTCCCTTCATCAGGCCATCGTAGGCAACCTGAAAATCCCCGAGTAACTGCAAACTTATCCGTGTGGGTACTCAAATCAAAGGAAATTTCACGCTGAATTCAAAAATCGCCTCAGAATTTCACATCCTTCGATATTTCATCACTTCTGCCGAAGAAAACGCGCCGCTTACGTCAACTATCGCCTTCCATCGCTTCCCTCAACTCCTCCTAACAAACCCCATCACCTTTCCACGACCTGCGAATCTCGCGAGAAAAACCGCGAACAATTCGAACAAGTTTTGCGAAACCCCCAAGACTCACCTCAACCTACCACGGGTCAACTCGTCCAAACTCCCGGTGCACCTTGTAACATCGAACCAGCTACTTTAAACTTTCCCAACTTGAATCCACCTTTCGGGCCGGGAAACATTTCGAACGACGACATCGAGACCCCGATACCGAATAATCGACTCATTCATCTTCTTAATTACGTTTTCCTCATTACGGTCGTAGCCACGACCAAACCGTACCGAGCCGGAAGTCAACCTAGCGTGTACACCCGAACATAATCGCGCAAAACTTGGCCACAATCAAAGTTCCGCCGGCGCGGTTCCCGCCACGACAACGCGCTTTTTACCTTCGTTCACCCTCGCCCCCCTTCGCTGCGTACTTGCCGCCCAAATTTCGCAAAATTACCGCACCAAGACAACGTAACGAAAAAAAATCCCTAATAACCGAAATTTTACGCCGCGTAATTACCCGCGAAACCCTCTCCGCTCTGAGCCTCACCACGTCGAAAGTTCTCGTAAACATCGTGCTCGCCAACTTTTCCGTAATTACGGCGACTTTTATCCGACAAAATACACATCGTAACTCGAACGAGCTCGTATACCATCTTCAACCTTCTCCGCTTTCCCGCATCCTCGAGTCGACATTTACGGCGAAAAATTCGATTAGCTATATGTAGTAAAGATTTAAAGGTACGTATCTTGTTATTCGCACACACACGTACACGCACTGGCACACAATCGACTAAACTTTTCGCGCCTCTTCGTCGCCGCTCCGAAATTCTATCCGATGAAAAGCTCACTCCGCTCAGCACATCCTCCAGCGCTAGTTGCGGTAATCCGTACGCGAAATTTTTCTCGTTCGCTTGTCACCGAGTTATTCCCCGCTCCGTCTCGCCGCGCTTTAGTCGGATTACCTAGTCGAATTCGACGAGAAACTTTGCGCGCGCGGTAAGTCCCAAGTTCGCGTGTGTATTAAATTGATACCGCGCGAGTACGATTCGCCAAAGGGTTTCGCGAGCGGAGCCCCCTAGACTGTATTATTTCCTCGTCGAACGTATCTTACAATTTTCGATATACGCGTCGATTCAATTCGCAAATGTCGACGCCGATTAGGTACACACGCGAAAGGCGCGCCGCACAAATACATCTCCAATTCGCGAATTTCCCTCCTCCTCTTTCACCCTCGCACCCGAAAATTCGAACGAATATTCAACGCGTAGAAAAACCAAAGCGACACGAACACGTGAAATACAAGCAGTTTACGCTGCTGGTACTTCGCCGTGTCACTGCGTACAACGTACACACAGCAACCTCGAAATAATACGAATAATTAATACGACAATGAAAACCGTCGCCGCCGCCGTCGCAGGCCACGCAGCCTCCGCAACCGCGCTCCTAACACAATAATCTAAAACAACGCGGTCCATGTGTGCGGTACACTTTGCAGAATCGTTTACAAACACCAATCGAAGCTAAGGGGGCAAAGACGCGAGAGGGGGTACGATGTAACAACCGCATTTTGTCATCGATATCGCATGCCTACGCTTTATCTGCACCTTCCTAGATTTGCGGTAATCGCGACGATATCGTAGTTGGCGTTTCTGGAATTTTTTTTTGTCGAAAACGCGTCCAAGTCGTTAATTTGCCGCAGTGGCACCAGCCGATGATAATCGTACTTCCTCGCTTGATATGGATATTCGATAATTCGCGAAAAATGTCAAAAGTGTTGGTAAAAATGGACAATTCCATATTTCACACGCAATCGGTGCATCGATTTTTTTTTTCAAGAATAAATAAATCCGATTTTTTAATTTTCCATGCATCAATAATTTCCCTAATTTTGGCAATCGATGATTACATATGTGAGGGCGCATACGAAAAGGGACCACTTGGCCAAAATTTCGATTTTTTTTTAATGAAATTTATGTAAAAAACCT
>QBDW01000891.1:0-24015 GCA_003261595.1 Maconellicoccus hirsutus
ACATTTAAGTGGAAAAATTCTCAAAAAAAAAGGAAAAATCTTGTTTTACGAATCATCTTGAAAATCACTTGAAGCAATAAAAAAAATTCGAAAAAATACAAGTTGTAAGATATGGGCAAATTATGTTTACAAGTTGTAAGACATGCCAAAGTCATGTTCACAAGCTGTGGGACGTGTGTAAGTTATGTTCACGAGTTGTAAAACATGCACAAGTCATGTTCACAAGTTGTAAGACATGCGCAAGTTATGTTTACGAGTTGTGAGATATGCGCAAGTTATGTTCACAAGTTGTAAGACATGCACAGGTTATGTTCACAAGTTGTAAGACATGTACAGGTTATGTTCACAAAATGTAAGACATGCGCAAGTTATGTTTACGAGTTGTGAGACATGAGCAAGTTATATTCACAAGTTGTAAGACATGCACAGGTTATGTTCACGAGTTGTAAGACATGAGCAAGTTATGTTCACAAGTTGTAAGACATGTACAGGTTATGTTCACAAGTTGTAAGACATGCACAAGTTATGTTCACAAGTTGTAAGACATGCACAGGTTATGTTCACAAGTTGTAAGACATGCGCAAGTTATGTTTACGAGTTGTGAGATATGCGCAAGTCATGTTCACAAGTTGTAAGACATGCACAGGTTATGTTCACCAGTTGTAAGACATGTACAGGTTATGTTTACGAGTTGTGAGACATGCGCAAGTTATGTTCACAAGTTGTAAGACATGCACAGGTCATGTTCACAAGTTGTAAGACATTTACAGGTTATGTTCACGAGTTGTAAGACATGCGCAAGTTATGTTTACGAGTTGTGAGACATGCGCAAGTTATGTTCACAAGTTGTAAGACATGTACAGGTTATGTTCAAAAGTTGTAAGACATGTACAGGTTATGTTCACAAGATGTAAGACATGCGCAAGTTACGTTTACGAGTTGTGAGACATGAGCAAGTTATGTTCACAAATTGTAAGACATGTACAGGTTATGTTCACGAGATGTAAGACATGCGCAAGTTATGTTTACGAGTTGTGAGACGTGCGCAAGTTATGTTTACGAGTTATGAGACATGCGCAAGTTATGTTTGCAAGCTGTAAGATATGCGCAAGTTATGTCCACGAGTTGTGAGACATGTGCAAGTTATGTTCAAGAGTTGTGACATGCGCAAGTCATGTTCAAGAGTTGTGAGACATGCGCATGTTATGTTTGCAAGCTGTAAGATATGTATACGAGTTGTGAGATGTATTGTAGGGTACCTATAAGTTGAATTTATCAGTTGTAAGATATGTACAAGTTATGTTTACAAGTTGTAAGACATGTTTCAGTTATGCTTACGAGTTGTAAGATACTTATACGTCAAGTTTACAAGTTGTAAGACCCTCTTAATGGGTCATACTTGGTGATATGTACTAAAAATGGAATATGCAAGGCACTAACTCCTGCAATATTCATATATAAGGCAACTTTTACAAATGGGGAAATAATCATTACACTATTTTTACACAACAGTGCTCATACTTTGCCTGAGAAAAAGACAGCGGTTCGGATACAAATTTTTTTCAACTTGATTTCTTTTTTTTTCTACTTGTGGAAAAAATTTTAGGATTCTGTTTAACCTATCAATCACGCTTTTTGAGTTTCCAGCCAAGGGTCGGTAACATTTCTCCAAAATTTAGTATACCAATTTTCAACCCTTTCATACCATTTCTAATCGTATCATGTATAGAAATAGGCTTATAACTGGCAAAAATTACCTTTCAGTGAAGTTTACCAAGTCTGCCATTATGATAATTACGAAGCTATAACTTCCTCGAGGTTGAGTTTGAACTAGGAATATCCTCATTTCATGCAAACTTCGTGCAAAGAGATTGCTAGCTGTATTTGAATCAAATCCGTAAACAGAAAAACCCTTCTGTATAGTTCAAAATTAATTTTTCAACTTGCTTTCACCTTTTCACAAAACCTACCATTTATGTGAAAATTCCTCAAACATTTCATTCATCGTATAACTTGAAATTCTCAACTAGCGACTCCTTGATTAGTCAAAACTCACTGGATCTTTTCGGGTTGAACCTTAGATGTCTATTTTTTTTATGCGAATGTCTTTCGTATGATGGTTCCAACACTCGAAGAAATTTATGGACGAGAGAAGTTGTTAAAGAGGAGCCAGATATAAAAGGTCGTTTGCAACTTTGGTTTCGCTAATGTCAACAGCCAAATCACTCTCGAGAGATTATACTGAGGTCTTTAATACTTGGCTAAATGTCATACGTACTTTTTCCACGTACCCGCCGACACTGGCTAAAGAGTACGAAATCCATTAAGTAATGTGGAAAAATTAACCCCCTTTAAAAGCATTTATCTTCATTGCGAGCAACATTATAAAACGTTATTAGCGGCGTGAAAAATTCCCGTTGTACAAAAAAGATTAATTTTTACAAGCGCTGCACATATTCGCGTTAAAACGCGTAACATATTTTACTGATAGATTGTACACGTGACATAGAATGAAAATGGATACGACGCTGAGGCACGATGGCCGATTCAAAACCGTTGCGCGTTATTGCTTATATTGTTACAAATCAAAGGCACGCCGCCGGCTTAATAACGCCAAATGAATCGCAGCGTTTATGAAACCATTTTTACGTACACGACTTTCCGATACTTTAATCGTCGCCGGGTAATTCAATGGCTTAATTTTTCTCCATTTTGTACATCTCGCGGTTTCGTTGCCCTATTTCGACGCATGTACGAACATATCGACATATCTCCTTTATCTAATAAAACTCTCCAGTTTTTATGTGATATCTCGAGGCATTGTGACTGGGTTTATTTGATTGGCCATAAGAAGCACGTGGGAGGGGGGGTGTATCATCGTTAATAAGATATTTCGCGGTTTGACGATTCGACATATCTTCCATAGACATTTTGCGTTTCGTTGTTCCCACCAGATGAAATATGTCATCGGGCTCGACGTCGTCAAATGGAACCAAACCCTAAAACCTCCTGTGGCGCTTTGTGTACTCTTTCATTTTATTCTTCGTATTTGTATTTAAATTATTTACATTAATTTCCCGCTACAAAGGCCAAATGAATTCCGTCATGGGAGAACTTTCAAATGCAGATTTTTGCACGTTTTGCAGGAAGCGCTGCTAAAACGACTCGGACCGAATGCTCATCCTTTTATGATGGAAGTTACACCGATGGCACCACCCAGCGTGCAGCTAGTTCCCGCCAAAGAATACAACGGAGCTCCGATCGGGACGAGTTACGATATTAGAGCGTTCGCAGGTAATTACCACGCGATGAGTTCGAATTACCACGAGGAAGCTCATTTTTGGAGTATACGGTGTGTTAGTACAAGTTTAACGCCTTCTTTTGAACAATGATGCAATCTTTACTACATTCGTGTACGAATGGTTGCAGACTTTGCGATTCAAAGGGGCATTTTATAAGTTTAAATTCGAATTTGAAATTTTAATTATTATGGAAAGGAGTTCTCTTTTTTCTTGTTGTAATTGGTGCTGCCAATTTAAAAAAAAAATCGATTTATCGATTAAAAAAAATTCGATCGATTTTTAATTTAATTGATCAAGAAGACATTTACATTTACAAATCAATCAAATTCATCAACACAGTTGTGTTCTCTGTTCTACCATCCTTCCATACCCCTCCTCCTACTCTTTGAATATTTATCAAAAACAAAATCATTCATTTTACCCCATTTTCAAATAAAATTTAAAAACCGTGAAAAATAAATTTCAACAAATCAGGCTATTTTTCCAATAAAAATCCACAAAACCGAGCGATTTTTCCTCTTTAATAAAATATAGGCAACCTACACCACACTTCTGTAACTCGAAGCAATTATCCTTAAAAATATCCGCCGGCTAAAAGAACACACCGCATATATATCAAAAAGCGGAATAAAATTGAGTTAAAAATTTACTTAACGTCGTTAAAAAATATTTTCAGAACTTCGAGCACTTCGGTAATTTAAGATGCGAAAAAATCTCTCGATACGCGTAGTTCAAATTACATTAGAAATACGACAGGCATATAATATAAAAAGCTGACTAAACCATTATCCGGTTATAGCATTTTATACAATATCCCACACTTTAGTATAGTTTCGCGTTTCAAATTCTCGTTTTTTGTCTGCCAGAAAAAAATAACATCTACGATTTGTTATAAAAATCGACTTTTGTCATCGTCCATAAAATACGTCTCTTTTTCAAATTACCTCACGAAAACACTCGGTTTAACCATTCATAAAGAACTTGTTAATAAAACATACGAGTATAGAATTTTCAAAGGATTTCTTACTCGTTTTCTTGAAGAATTTCAAAAAACTTGGCATAAAGTACGCGACGAATGATGGAAATTATCGACGTAAATAATTTCGCCTTTATACACCAAACAGAATAATTTTAAAGTTTCATTCAAGCAGGATGGAGTTTTTTAAAAAATTTAAACGTTTAAATTTTCAAATCTTCTACGGTATTACAAAGGTTTAATGTCTTGAGTAAAAGGGATAGAACTACATGACATTTTCTCTCTTGGGGCTCGCGAGAATACAAATTACGTTAGATATTCAGCAAGTGCACGTAATATACATTACTAATGAATCAAACGCGTCATTTGGATAATTGAGCTACATGTTTTAACAATGTAAATCATTTATTTGGAATACAGTTTTGTTAAACGGTACGTTTCCGATCAATATTTAACCATCAATGTAGTTCCGTGGTATTTAAATATTAACTAAAAAGGAAAACGTATTTTTGAAATCGTTTTGAGTAGAAAAAGAAAAGAAAATGATCAATCATAGACGCCACGTAAGATTTAATTAACCAAGAGAAAACCTAATAAAGGTGAAATTACTCAGTTAGTTTCAAATATTGAAAAAATTTTCATTTTAAATGTCTTTAAAATATTGAATAAATTTATTAACATTTTCAAGCAGGGTAAAATTTTTCCAATCGTGAAAAAAATTCCAAAAAAATTATAAGAATTGTAAAAAATGAATTAATAGCATTAGAAAATCATAAAAATTGAACAAAAAATGAGTAAATAGTACAAAGAAGTTAAAAAAATTGTAAAAAAAAATAAATATTGGAGAAAAGTGTTTTAAAAAATATTTAATCAAATCTGCAAATTATTAAAAATTACACAAAAATTATTTATTTATTTATTTTTAATCCTTAAAGGTCCTAATCAAGGACATGGAGAATTATTTTTGAATTAGCAATATTTTTTACAAAATTACGCTACGTAAAATCAATTTTTGCAAAAAATTTTACGAATCATGCAATTTTGGGTTGGAATTAATTTTGCGATTTTCAAAACCTTTTAAAAAATTGTGACAATAATTCAGTCACTTCCATGCACTTTTATCAAAATTTAAAAAAATTTTTTCAAATTTATTTTCGACTATTTTAAAACATCTTTATATTAATTTTTAAATTATTTGGTAAATTCCGTTTCCAATGAAGTTTTGATCAAATATTTTCTTTCATAAAATTAACGAAATCTGCGTCATTTTCGTTCTGATTTCCTGAATTTCTAATTTATAGGGAAATTTCAACGTACAAGACCGTAAGTAATTTGAGAGAGGAGGGGGGGGGGGAGATCAAGACATTTTTTTTCTTGTATAAATATGCAACGATTGATATTATTTATCCGCTTTTGTCAAAAAATATGCAATTCATACAACGCTCATGTGACATGACCTGTTGTGATTGACCTTGAAAAAAAAAGTTTAATTTTGAACATCATATTACTTTTTTTTTTCAAGTCAACTTCTCTAGGAAATGCTCGAATTTAAAAAGAAAATAAATTTTTACCGATTTCTTTAAAATATTTTTTTGACGTCGATACGTTTTAAATTGTAACGATTTTAATGAAGAGAGGGGGTGAGGGTAGGTGCATCATAATTCTTGTTTATAGCAGAGTTTCCAATTTAAAAAAAAAAAACAAAATTTGTACCATTTTTTAAATAAAATGTAGTTGATACGTCGTATTTTTTTTCAATTTTTTACGAGTAAATTTAAAATTCTCTCGTTCCTTTGTAGAAAAATTCTCACATCAGATCTGCTTCTAAAATCTAAATTAATTAATAATTACAATTTGGAAGTTTCCTGACGATTCAAAAGACAGTACCTCTTTGTTTATTCATCTCAAGGCATAATTTCATTGTATCACCTTCGACCCGAAATAATCCGCTCTCGACTCGTAAGTAAAATTCACTTCTCCATATTTGCGGCACTTTTGTATTCAGAAATTCTAACGCGATTATATCATTTTTCATTACTCAGAATAAAAACCTCACTGACACGATGATGCTGAAAAATACGATAATAAATCTTTCGTCTTCGAACTCGTATTTGATGAGATTTAAAAACGGACGATGGTGAAAAAAAAAACAAATACGTGGACTCGTCGCAACTGTAATAACATTTCGAAAAAATACGTCGCAATATAAAAAGCTTAAAACCGCGAGGACAGTATATCTCGTTATTTCGGGGGCTGCTTTTTTTTTCGAAAAAAAAAAAGAGCTCTAGTGTGATCAATAATTGAAAAGGGGTACATTTCGTAGACTATTTCGTAAAATCGTGTTATAAAAATGTATCTTTTCGTAGCTACTCGAGCCGACGAAAAGCTCCATCGTAGGAACTACGTCCGAATGGGAATCCGCGTAATCCAACGCGCCGCCGTGCCTTCACAATCGTCCAATAATTCATCTCAAGTGCCACCTTGCGGGACGGAGAGCGCTCCTCCGCATGTCGTGGTCAACAAGCCGTTCCTTTTGAGCGAGGGTAAAGTGAAACTGGAAGCTTCTTTGGATAAAGCTGTGTATTCGCATGATGACAGCATTCAAGTCAATGTATCAATCACCAATGAAACAAAAAAGACCGTTCGACGGTTAAAGGTACATCATCTACGATTACATCTTTTTACGGATTATTCAACGTATCCTTTTGCAGATCCTGGTCATCCAGCACGTCGACGTTTGTATGTTTTCAAACGGTAAATTCAAAAATGTGGTGGCGATGATCGACAGCAAAGAAGATTGCCCGTTACGTCCGGGCACAACGTTCACGAAATCCTACGTCCTGAATCCAGCCAAAGGCGTTACGAAGAATTGGATCGCATTGGAAGATTCGTACGTTCGAGCGCCGTCGTCTCTGGCAGCAACCGTCGTCTGTAATTCGCCCGACGAACGAAATGTATTCGCTATTTACGTCTCGTATTACGTGAAAATCAAAACCCAAGTTGGCGCTTTGGGTAGCGAGGTCAGCGTAAAATTACCATTCGCTTTGACGCCTTCGCCCGCCGATGCAGATCTCATGGATCAATCTCCGGAACGGTATTCGCCCATTCAAGGCACATCGAGCGATCACGTAACGCCCGGCACGAGCTTCGCCCAGGATATAATAACCGTCGACACGACGCAGCCGGAGAGATGACCTTCGATAAATATGGACCCGGATGAGGGTGAAAATTCCAAGCTAAAGAGTAGACGTATCCGCGCCCGAGGTGATGAATTACCAAGCAGATACAGCATCCAGAATGCCTTATGTTGTTTGATGTTTTGTAAAAGAAGAGAGCCCACTTAAAACTTGATAAGTTTGCGATCTCTTGATTCCATCTCGTCAATGGACCTGCCGAGATGTATTTTTCACAAGCGTATCTGCGTCGAAATGTCGATTCCGAAGCGTTGAAAATATCCGTGTTTTTGTATAATCAACAAAAAATGATTCTTTTGCGCGTTTATGTTTTTTTTTTTACCTTGTATTCTAGACAGTATCGTATCTATATGTGTGTGCGTGTATGCGTGTGTAAAACTATACATTCTCGTTATAGTGAGCTAATACCGTATATGTTCACTGCCCTTTTTCTTAATGTGAAACGTTGAATTGTGCCGATGGTTTATACACGAAATTTCCATCAGGACTATCGTTCAAATTATTTTTCATTAATAAAAGCAATTAGCATAATAAAACACGCCAATTTCGAATTAAATCGGCAAGCTCAACGTTGGTACCTCGAAACAATCCCATTCTTCATTGTAATGGCTGTACTATACGCGTAGCATTAAGACGATTAATTTACACATATCCCTAAAGTTACTGTAAATATAAAAAATCTTTTTCCTCTGTTAACGCGTTCGATGTGTTGGTAGATTAAGGTAATATTTATGTTCTAGTAGTAGATTATCAATCATAATCAAATACCTTATACACTATGTAGCAAAACGAATCTATGTATTTTTGCCCCCCTCCCATTTCTTTTATGTGTCGTCAATTTTCGTTAGTGTTTTAGTAATCGTAAATCGTATACATTTTTCATATTAAATACATTTCGTTTGAAAAAATTATCTCGTTTTTGGCGTATTTTAATTGTTTAAATATGTCTTACCGTGATAGGCGCATCTTACTGATCCTCTGATTAAATACTTCACATTATCGTCCAAATCTTTGACCTAAAATATATTCAAATTTTTCAATTAGATAGTGATAGTCTTTTCTATCTTAATTGTTGTTCGTTTAGCTTCGAGAGAGTGAAATCGTTTGTATCGAAAAATAATTAAAATAATTGACGAGAGTTAAAATCGCAATTATTTTTCATCTACGTTATTATTTCAATTTAATAGAAAAAATTGAACTGTATTTAAAAATATTCCAACATGAAAAGCTTCTTTTTAATATTTCAAAGAAATTAATTCGTTGACAGTTCAATCATTATGCAGCGTTATAAGTAAATAATAATAATTTCATTATGCAATTTTTTTTCGAAATTTTATACCAAACACAAAATAAATTCGAAATTACCGTCACGAACTTGAATTTGGAACATTATGTGCATTCCTTGCTTCGTTTATAAGCGTTTAACAAAACATGAAAAATTTTCAAGATGGCCGATTTTACATAGAAATTTAATTTCATGAAATCTATAGGTTGAAACAAGTGTTATTCGAATCTCTACGATTTGAAATTGAAATTAAACACCGATAAAATAAAGAATTTACCACATAATCCAATATAAACTTACTTTTATTAGAAGATACTTGAATGTTCCTTTTGGATCGATTTTAATTTCTGGAATTAAATCTAACGATTCGCTGTTCAATGTTGTAAGGTAAATCACTTGATCATCTAAGCATGAAATGGAATTCATTAAAATAAATGTACTTAAAACATATTCCACACGAAACTATTAAAATAGATAAAAGGTGTTACCGGCATATAAAATAGGTATGAATAGCGTTAAAAATACCCAAAGCATTTCCAAACTTGAAAATCGCGTAAAACACGAAGAGTATATCACTGGCAAAAATAACATGCTACTAGATCGAAGAAGCTAAGATAACTAACGATATTAATTGAAAGAAATCAAAGCACGAAATTAATTAAGATTTTCGCAAAGTGAACTGAAATTAAATCTATTAGACAATATTTGGTATGGATAACAGGTACCATTAATTGAAAGAAAAAGTGAAATAGTGGTCTTATTACCTTTCTAGGAGATCCCAATGATGAATTTCCTGGACCGAAATTTACTCCTTTATTCGTTAACGATGAAATTACATAAGATTAATTAACGTAATTAATGTAACTCGAATGAATTCACACACAAATCTCGCGAATTAGAAAATTTTCATGCCATCACCGGCATGTTTGAAATACATCGATTATAAATGAAAAATAGATTTTTAGTTCGATATTTTCTAAAACTGTTTTTTATGATTTTGTAATTTGCGTATTTTTATTTTATTCTTATTTACATTCAAAATAATATTCATATTTTTACGTTTCCAACGACAATAAAAGCTCAAAATTGCACCAAATATAAAACAAAAGCTTCATTTTTCAAATATCACTAAAAATAATCAAAAAATACTCACGTTCTCGTCATTCTGTTAACAGCAACTCTAGCGGATTTTTGAAAAACTTGAAATAGTGACAATCTACTTTCTGTAATCTATGGTAACGTAACGTTATCTCCTGATATTCGTCTTTATCAAAAAAATTCATTATTTTTCTCATTGTTTAAAACTTATGCGAATAAACCAAGGAGATGATTCATTCATTGCTAAAATCAGTCGTTTATTGTTACACCTAGTCAAGGTAATCGTTTAATAATGCGTATCTTAAACAGAATCCTATTCTTACCTCGGAAACCGATTGCTTTCCATCAACTCAACACCACCGTCAGATCTCATCGTTTAGCTGAAAACAAAACTCCCAGTATCTTCGTCCTTCTTCGGAGATCATATTCGTCGAAGAAACCAGAAAATGAACTAGTCGAAAGCGTATCCGGTGAAGAGAAAGCTGTCCAAACAACGGTAATTGAAAATATCAAAGAAACCACAAAAACCGTCTCATATCTGGGATTCGTTCTAGTCGGATTTAGCATCGGTCTCTCGGTAATATTCGCCATCTGCTACGAGTTATTTTCGAGCAAAAGTCCGAATAAAGTTTACGCCAAAGCTTTCGATTACGTATCCAAAGATTCGCGTATACAGAACGTAATGGGTGATCAGATTAAGGGATTTGGGGAGGAAACGCGACGCGGACGGAGACGCCATGTTTCGCATGTAACTTATCAAAAAGATGGTTTGAATTTATTACGAATGAAATTCTACATCAAAGGTAACCGAGAAAGTGGAACTGTGCATTTGGAGATGTTCGAAAATGAAAAAGGAAAATACGAGTATCGTTATTTATTCGTCGTTACCGATGGTGTAAACGCTCGAAGTATCGTTTTAGAGGATAATAGATACAAGGCTAGCGTTCTTGCTCAAGGTACCGTACTTCCAGCGCTCAGTAATGAATTACCGGAATTGGATCTTTCCTCAAAGTAGTACTCATTTCGTTTTTAAATTGTGAACAATTTTTGTAATCTATTACTTTAACGTTTGTACCGGTGATTAATTTAAATCTAATATATTTTGTTGCCTAGATATGTTTTTCTTTCCTCGGTGAATGTTACTACGAAGTTGATTTCTGTTTGACGATTTCGTAACGTTGACACTCGCTTTAAACGTGGATTCATAATTTTTATCTAAATAACAAAAGTACATCGAGAATTATAAATTAAATTCCTCCACGAAAACATCCATTTATATTAAAATTTATTACATTCCTTTGAATTCTTTTCAAAACGACTAAAAGGATTACCAGCGATAACGACGAAGCCTACTAAATTCAAAAGAATGTTTCTTTTCAATCTTAAAACATTTATCTCGTGTTCTTATTCGAATTTATTCTTCAAACTTGTCAAATTTCTCCTCTACAAATATCATCGTGTAATAATACTGCGATTCCTTTTTAAAGTTTCCTTCTCATTTTCTAAGAATAATTTGAAAGTCGTTTTTCTCATAATTATTCAAACGAGTGAAAAGTTCTATTTAAAAAATTACATAGGTAATATGAATAATTGTACTGAGAAGTAACCATGAATATGACGATAATTCATCATGTACAAACATCATTTGTTGATACTTGAAAACACCTACTTGATGTAATATTAAATGTATTTACATTTGCATTCTCTTATCAAGTGAGCTATAAAGGTGAATGCGTTTCTTGTAATTGAAACAAGTACTTATCTAATGATAAATCTCGTTTCCGCAAAATATTAAATCTTCATTAAGCTCTTGAAACTTTGAAAATCATCCGAAGCTTGGAAAAGTAATGAAAAAGTTTAGGTACCTTGATCAGGCTAACCCAAACACCCATTGACTTTTCCTAATAACATTGGCTATTTATATTCTACGAATGATCGAAATTTAACCATTTAAATATTTATTCATGTTTTAAATAAGCAATAAGGTAGCATTTTTCTTCAACCCTGGTATAAAAACTATGCTAGTGTAAGAGAATAAATTTAGTTTGCGATCAATACTCACTCGGAACCATAAGTATATGCGGATAATTTTGTCGAGTTAAAACAGTGCGTCCCAAAGTAGATAACATACACAAAACGATGATTATTTCTGCACTGCAACCATGTTTATTTTTAGTATTAAGAAAATCTCTTCGGTAATCTTGCGGGTACGTTTGCATAACGAATAAATTTCATACTTTTTCGCAAAGTAAACTTGGTAACGAGAAATTTATAAAATCGTCGTTCGCGTTGAATTTTAATTTACCTTGCGTTCGTTAAGTACGACGTTTAAGAACTCCTGCCAGCAATGGAAAATGATAGCTGCTTTTGTTTCTATAAAATATGATTTTTTTATTCTTGCTTTTTTTTACTACATCGTAGCCATATTCAATGGCATTAAAAATTCATAACAACCTTATACACACCAGTCCTACGAGTAGAGTAAAAATCTCAAGCGTTTGAAATTACTGTTTTGGTACATTCACCTCTTCACGAGCTTTTTCTTTTTACCGAATTAAAAAAGAACGAATGCAACTAACCCTTTTGTTTTTATCTAACTTACGAAAAGAGCTGAATATTCTATTATTTCGATGGTTATTTTCACGATGAAAAATAAAATTATCAAACCGCAAATACAACGTTATCAAAAAAAAAGGAATTATTTTTAATCTAATAGATACTTGGTTTAATCGTTCATTCGAATTACTTACCCTTCGTTTTAATTTGTCAGCATTCGCAATTAAAAATTAGTAACGCTGAAATTAACCGATACAAAAGCACTAAAGTTCCAGTTTTAATTTACCAACATGTGGTTAGCCGTTTAATTTGTCAGCGTATTTATTTTATACTCGTAATTTGTAATTTATTTCACAAAAGCGAACGTTTTACAAGGCGTTTCTTATTTATTTTATTCGTTTCATGCGGAGAAAGAACACCTGCTTGAAAAGGCTTCCAGAATATTATCACGACGGTGAAATCCGCAGCTTTCAAAAGATTGTAATTATTGCGTAAAACGGGAAGAGAAAATTCATTTTTTTACGCCCAGTCAGCAAATGATGGAATTTTTCAAATTGAAAATTTCATTTATTAAAGATAACGTAGGATTACAATTCTTGAGGGGTTTAAAACAAAAAAAAATTAGCAGAAATGTTTTCAACTTTTTCTCCCTTTAATATACTGAAATTTTTTAATTTGAAAAGCTCGCGGTATTTTAATATAAATTAATTTCCCGAAAGTTTCAAACTTTTGGTTTTTTCTCATTAAAGAATTCAAAGCGATTATATCAAGGTGGATCCGTATTTTTTCGATTTTTTTCACCCCAAAATCACCTGAATTACGAAACGTTTGTAATTCCAACGAAGATAATTTACGTTACCAAATAAAAGAACGCAAATTAAAAAAAAAAAACATTAATACTCTTGAGAGTATAATTATCGTAATTATCAAAATACTTCCATAATATGAAAATACACAATACGAAGAATAAATAGAACAAGATGTCTTCCGATACATTCAAATGTACGCTTCTAAAACGAAATTTCAACTTTGAGAAAATAGTACGAATAGAACTTCAAAAACAGTTCATCTTTTCGGCTCAAAGCTGAAATTAAGGAAGTATAGAACGTCGGATTGGCGATCCTTGTAATTTATGGAAAGAAAAAGTTTGTTCGAGGGTAGTTATTTGTTTGTGAAGTAGGAACGTTAATGATGAAGGACTGAATTCACCTTTAGCAACATCGCAGCTGAAATTAATTTCAAAAACGTACTAAAATAAGTCGAACATTGTGCAATTTTATGCTTTGAATGTTTTCAAAATTTTTATAATTGATAATAATTTTGAAATTGATTGTTTGATTGATTTTTCTACGTCATTTGATCGATGCATATTGATAACTCATCAATATGCACTGATCAAATGATGTAGAAAGTTATCAATATGAACCGATCCAATGACGTAGAAAAATCAACCAACCAATCAATTTCAACATTATTATCATTGATAACTATTCTGAAGTTGATTGGTTGGTTGATTTCTACGTCATTTGATCGGTTCATATTGATAACTATTCTGAAGTTGATTGGTTGGTTGATTTCTACGTCATTTGATCGGTTCATATTGATAACTTTCTACGTCATTTGCTTAGTGCATATTGATAACTATTCTGAAATTGATTGGTTGCTTGATTTTTCTACGTCATTTGCTTAGTGCATATTGATAACTATTCTGAAATTGATTGGCTGGTTGATTTTTCAACAATATTTAATTGTTGCGTAATAGAAATGCAAGATAAATGCACATTTCTTTGATTTTTTACTCATTACTGTTATTTAAATAATTTCCTCGCAAATTTAATTTGATTTTACGAATTTGTTTTACAAGCTGACTTCAATTTAATCTTTTTTTTTATGCATTTCCGCAACTTTTTTGTCATGAAAGGAAACATTATGCAAATTTTTTCATTATTTCACGAAATATTCGGGTTTGCTGGATTTGCAAGTCTTCAAATTAAAAATAATTTTGTTAAAAAAATCAAAAATTAATCATTTACTATAAACGTCGATTTATTCTACAAATAAATGAAATAAAAAACAGATTAAATTATTCAAAAAAAATTATCTCTGAAATAACCCCAAAACAGCTATTTTGGTACCATTTGCAATAAATTCAACGCCACCAAAAGTCACATTTTTATAGCAAAAATACCCCAACACGGCTTGACGACATCGCGAAAAAAAATTCCTTTAATTCATAAAAAATCGATTTGCAAAAGCATCAACGTCTGAACACGCAAAACGCAGCGTAGACCTTTGAAAAAATGAATTTTAATTCAAATTAATTTCCTTATCGAGTCGAATAAAAGAATAAAGTTACGTCTTCGACGATTTACGTTTTACTGTGTAAACCTCGCGGCGTGTTTAATTTCTACATGAAACAACGCGATGGTTTTTACATTTGATTAAAACTCAAAAGCGAATACGTTGGAGAATGTAACACATAACTTTATACCTTGAGCGAATACACCGAGGAAATTTCCAGCAACGAAGTTATATAAATGAAATTTCACCTTTTGTAAGTTTCTTGGCATCAATTAAAATATGTATAACCCGAGTCCTTTTATTACAAGAACTTCTATAGCTTTAAAATAAAGTAATACTTAATCGTTCGTCTAATTTTAATGTGCAAGAGAAACTATACAATCAGCATTTAAGGTAGAATAGAAAAGGAAAACAAAATTTTTGGTACCGCTTATTCGTAATAAAATTACATATAAAAAATAAGTCATGGCACAGCGTAGCAAGAAAAAAAAAGCTAAAATACATGATAATTTTCGAGTACATATATATAATTTACATCGTGCGAAAAATTATTAACAAATTAAGGGTTTATATCACGATATTATTGTTTAATTTAAAATTATAGTTAGTCTTGGCATTATATTATTACGAATGCTGTTGCAACGTAAACACAAAATAGCATAGTTTGCTAAACCGGCAACGAGCTTTCTAAGAAAGTAATTCAATACGGTAATCACGAACTGAGATATTTTCTTTTAATGTTTCCTTTTCGCCAACGGCGAATACTTCGCGATAGTTGTGTTGATCTTAAATTTAGAAAATACCCTTTTTTTAGACGAATTTTCTATCGTAATATTACGTCCATTGAGTAGAAAACCTCCAAAAAATCATGCCTTTATGATGTTTTCTCTTTTGGTTCATGGATATTGTCGATTTGGGAATATAATGTCAGGAATTTGTTGCCTTATGTCTTGTGATACTGCAACCTAAATTACAAAGGTGTACGAGGATTTGTAGCATAGGATATTTGAAGGGGTAAAAAGTAAGGTAACATGAAACTTCCACTTTTTTTGTAACTTGGCAAGCTTAAAGATAATAAAATTTTCATAAAGTTCTCTGCACATCAAAAATTTCTATGAAAAAGAATTTACGGGTTTTTGTAATACGAAAAAAATTACAATTGCGATTGATGTCGATTAACAGGGTTAAAATTAATTCTAGGGAAAAATTTGTGATGACTTTTTTTGAAGAAAATTTCACGCTGAATATTTTTCATAATGACAGATTTTTTGAAAAATCTTATATTTCCGAAGATATAACGAATTAATTCCCCGACCTCTACTGAAGGTCACTTGTCACTCCTCATAATCAGGAGATAGGCAATTCTAAAAACACGTCGGTAATTTATGTTGCCATATCGATGGAAACTGAATTTAAAAAATGTATTTCATCAAGTTGATGTTTCTTTTTATGGAAATTCGGCCATTCTTCAAAATATATAGGATTGCTGTTTTCCCGTAGTAATTATCTTTTAGAATAGCTCGATGAATACAAACACATTAAAAAGGCGTGCACGACGATGAAACCATTTTTAATATAATGCCATTGAACTTATTTTAAACAATTTATTACCCTGATGTTTAAAAAACGTACGAATTTAAAAGTTTATTTAATCCTTAAAACAATAATATTGAGCTTTAAATAACTTAATCGTAAAAGACCATTCCTAGAAGCGTAAAGCCAATCACCTGAATGTAAAACAAGTATACAAACTATTGAAAAAAACAACAGTCAAGAGTATGTTTTTAAGAAGGAAAAAAAATCAATTTAAAAATGTAATACAGGATATCCGCAACATGTTGCCATCGTATATTGATATAGCAACGTTTATTCGAGAAAAAGCTTACTTGGTTTTTCGCTTTGTTCGGGTTTTGAATTTATTCGGCGAATTTGGCCGACTAAATATAAAATGTGAAAACGGGTGGCCGAATATTTGAAATTCGATTATAAGTTTCGTTTTTCGCGCCCAAGATTAAATCGAGCGATAGAAATTTACATAATGTAATATAACGACTAGAGTCGCGTATCGGTGAAATTTTCTTTTAATAATTCAACCAGACGTCAAAAACGAGCTCCGCGTATAAAAACTACACCGTCGCTAAACACGATCGGTAAAATTTTCACGTCAATTATGACAAACGACGGGTAAATTTTTATTGCACGGGCCATCGCTTATTTAAATCAACAGTTGAGTAATGGACACCTATACGAAGGTAATTTTCAGGCTCGATTTATTCGAGACATGAACGTTAATTCAGTCGAGCGAATCGTTTAACGTGTTCTAATCTTGTAATATTTCAATTGACAACATTTCTAATCGTTTGAGAATACGTTGAAATACACAGGGTGATTCGAGCCTGCTTCCAGCATAGGCAACTTGTTTGGTCACAGATCGATCGAGCCGAAGGATTTCTTCGATAAAAAGTATTTACGAAGAGTGCAAAAAAGTCTCAAGAGGGAACTCCTCCAGGTTGATCGATCTGCTTTACGGATAATTGCCTATTCAACTTTCCACAGGAGCAACGTGAAACTCGTTTCGAAGATAACTTTTTACCTATCTTTACTTCGTTGTCTTATCACTTGGTCGATTGTCATTTTACTTGTTACCTTCCTTGTTCCGTTGTCGTTTTATTCACTATAGTTGAAACATGTTTTGGTTATTTTTTCAAAACTACGAGTCTTTACGTTATTGTACTATTTTGCATGATACAAACTTTGTTACTTTCGTGTTATACGAGTTGCCTGACCTGCATTGTGTAGGAGTAAAGAAGTTTTTATGGCAAAATTAAAGTAATTTTTGTATTGTCTCGGGAAAATTTCGTAATTTTATAATTTTAGTTTTTTTTATAGAAATCAGCTTTCAAAATGGCTGCTAGAGTTCAGCCATCATGAGAAGCATTATTCACTGTAACCGAAACGAAACAGCTAGCTATTGCAATTGAATTAAATCACGAGGTGACAACATGTTAGGAAACTATAACTGAATGAATTCCATCAATATGCGAGAAAACTGTAACTATAACCGAAAAAGTAATAATTGTTACCAGAAACCGTAACCATAACCGAAAAAACTACTTATTATTACTGAAACCGGTGACTTCGTTGAAAAAAAAATTCAGTAACTATAATAGAAACCATAACTGTAACCAAAAAACCCTAGTAATCATGATTAGTAATCGTAATTGTAACAGAAAAAACCCAATAACTGTAACCGTAACTAAACCAGCTTAACAAATCCTCCGGAAAACCGTAACTATAACCGGTAAAATAATTATTGTGCCTGAAAACTGGAAACTGGGGCTAAAACCGTAACGGTAACGAATAGAAAACAATAACTTGACAGGAAAATGTAACTGTAACCGAAAAAAAACATATAACTGTACTAGTAAACAATAACTGTAACTGAAACAATTTATGACCATAACTGCAACTCAAATTACGTCCTTTTAACACAAATGCCCACAAAGTAACGATTAGGCAAATCATATAACACGAGTGTATTTCCAATTGCCGATGTCATTTTTGAAGGAAAAAATATTGTTTTACGATTTAACGAATACACCGTATAAATATTTCTCGTTGGGAGATTTTTTTCCAAGTTTCAATGTTCTGCGAGTTTTCCACGGTTTTTTGAAAGCTTTTGGAATATAATTCCATCATTTTTCAATTTTTCTTTTTTACATAATAACAATCGAGAAAAATTATCAGATATATTGACAAATTTCATCCTTTTAATGAAAAAATAAGCGAATTACGATTAAATATAAAACTGTCTACGTTCATTCTTGCACCAGGTGATAAATTAAATCCCAAATTTTAAGAATTCCTTCGCTTTAAAAGTACCTCCGCGTTATTTCTCTTTTTCATGAACCCCAAAATTAGACACGTTCGCCACTTCCTTCTTTTTATTAAAAAAAAAACACAAATTGTAAAAAAAGTAAAAACGCGTATTACAATTTCTCCCATTTCAAGATTAAATTTACGTTTCTATTCACGCTGGCACGATGAAATATATTTAAGCGTACTTCACTTTCACCGCGGATCACGTTTAAAAGTGAAAATCCACTTGGATAAAATCGCACCATCTTTGGAGTATATTTCGTATTTTTTACTCGGATAATAAACGTTTCGCTGATGCTTATAAATTAAATCAACAAACGAGAGGAAAACGATACGCAGAAGAGAAAATTACACCAAAAAACATGTTACTTTGTGAAAGTTGCAGGAAAATTGTTCATCTCGGAGTAATAATGGAAATACATTAATTCCGCCGCTATCGGAAAACTTTAGAGTATGGTTAAGAATTTACTCGTCGCGAAAACGCCGAATACTTTATATTTACATACCGGCTTCGCGTTTCCGAAATTCAGTGGTGGTTAAAATTTCGCGTAAAGAAGAGAAAAATTTCTTCGAAAAGATTTATTATTATTTTACATAAACGCTTAGTTTGTAAAATCAGCTTAAAAATGATACTCGAAAAAAGCCGACGACGAGCTACAAAAAAGCAATCGACTTTTTTTAAATTCGCGTTTCTCATTACATAACCAGATGATTGGCGATTAGCGTTTCGTTAGCGATCGAGCGATCGATGAAATATTCACAAAAGGGGAAAAAAGAAAGAAAAAAGGTAATTATCATTAACACACAGGTACATAAATTAGTAAAGACAAAAACATTTAAACATATGAAAATAAAAAAAAAATTATATCAAGCTCGTGTAGAGACATTTACAATAAGTCACTCTTTAAAATTCAAAATTTCGAGCACTATGAAAAAAAATTAAGAATACTACAAAAATATGGACAGAGTTTTTAAAATTCGTGGCAGAATAAAATGAACATAAAATGGTGAACTTTAAAGCTATATCGAAATATTTTTGAGCGTTATTTTTTCGGATTACCTCTCATAATTCTCGAGCCGCTCAACGGTTTTGATTTCGCGACTGAATTCTCTTTAGAAGATTTCAATTAAAATGTTACATCTTGGAGTGAAAATATTTACTTGATGGCGCGTTAAATGAACCCAATTTGCCGCTTTTTTTTCCTCATCACAGCGGCGTATTTTAACTAAATTTAAGGCGCGGTTACACTAGCGTCGAGTAATTTTTCATCTCTGTTCGCTTTAAAATTGCAAGGTAACGAAAAATAGATATTAACGTTCAATTTAATCCTCTCGTACGAACATTTTTTTTTCCGGCAAAACGTGATGGGTAATTTGACTCGCGAGACGAATAATCGAATACGTCGCTGATGCGAATTTAAAGCGCATTTTTCCTAATTCACCATTAAAAAATCACTTTTGTGGAAATTATCGCGTTACGTGGTAATACACTCCATAAATGGGATATTTTTAAATATTCTCGTATGGCAACACTGCGTCGTATTCGCGTAATAATTCGAGATACGAATTTTAAATTAATTTTTTAAAAACGTCGAAAAATTCACTACACAAATTTACCCACATTGAATTTTTTTGAAAAATAATTTGCGCGAAATTTTACGCAAATTGCAGCGTTGTGTTTCATGCGGAATTTTTTTATTCGAATCAATAGTCGGAAGGCCCGAATAGAGGTATTTTGTACCCCCAAGTCCAAGTGAACATATTATAGCAGAATTCAAAAAAATAAATTTCGAGCTTCTACAAAATGGAGACCTTTTTTATTGATACGAAGTGAACGATGTTTCATTATGAGGAAATGGGGGGGGGGAATGGGTTTACAAAAAAATTCATAATAACTAAAAACGTTCCGCATCAAATTCCTTATAAATTATCATATAAACATTATTTACATAAAAGCCGACGTTGACGAGCAAAACGGAAGTGAACTTGGCCAACACGGTTTTTATCATTTTTCATCGCTTTCACGCTAATACGAGAAAAAATGGATTTCTGAAAAAAATGATCATAACGAAAAATATTCTTTGTGAAATTTTCTACAAATTATGTTATTATCGTTGTACACGTGGAACGCAACGTTGACGAGAAAAACGCAGGTGAATTGTTGGTCGGATATTACTTTAATAATGCGATAATTTATTGCGGAGTTTCTTCGCGAATAATTTTATTTGGCAGTAAATTTAACCGAAATTTTTTTTCAAATGAAATTATGAAAAATAAACTTGAACCCTGTATTAAAAAAATCACCACTTAATTACGTAATTTATACTTCATTTGTGTTTTTCTCGTGAACATTACATTTAACGTGAATAACATTAAGAACATAATTTGTAGGGAATTTCACAAGGAACATTTTTAGTCATTACCAATTTCCTCGTAAACCCATTTTTTCGCCTTTAAAATCCACACGATGAAACATCGCCTACCTATAAATCAATATTATCCTCCTTTGACTTTTTCCCGCTTTTTTTGACCTTTAAAAAAATACCAAAATCATAACACAAATCAAGTACTCCAATTACGTAGCAAATTCGCCTAACACGAGCAACACGAGGCAATAATTCACGAAAATTTAAATCCGCAGTTTTTTCCATCATTCCGTTTTAATTTGCATAATTAAACAATTCAAAGTTACTTTTTTCATCGAGTCGAATTTGGCACAACGAGGAAATTTTAATTTAACGAAAACTCGCTACGTATAAAAATTCTCATTTCCAAAATCTAACCTACATTCAGTTCTACGCGCATCCTCATCAGATAAAAATTTTCTCACCATTGGTAAAAGTTTTGATAACACATATCAGCAACTCATACATCATTCAAAGCCTTTCAAAGAAACATTTCCACAATATTTCCACCATAGGAGTTTGGTTTTCGTAAAATAAAACCGAATCGTATTTTTCACGACGGTTTTTCTCCACCAAACGACGAAACTTTTACGTTTATAACTCGTATGTGAAAGGCACGTTATTGATTTGGATGAATGTTTCGCTTATTCAGCGTTCTTTCGATAGGTTTATAACATGAAATTATTTTCTCGTTTTGGCGAAAACGCCTTCGAGAATGTTTTCATCTCGCCAAAAAAGCACATCTTGCAACGATGAGTTCGAAAGTAATGAAATATTAATTTATCGCGTCGCTTCGTCGACGTAATTATACATCGGAGTACAAACGTCCTGCTGCGAGGGAAAGGCTTGACAAAATGAGAATATTTTACCTTTTTGGTGAGTCAAAATGGCGTCGAAAATTTTCAGCGATGCTGGGCCAATTCAGAGGTAATTCGATGTGAATTATTTTTAAAGAGCATTTGCGAGTAGAATTTTAATTATTTTGGAAATTTCGCCAACGTATTGTTGATACTTTTTTTCAAGTTTTAAAAACCCCTCATTTTTTGTGTTTTTTAGGAATTTTAATTGAGTGAATTTTCTACATTTGAAAAAAATCGTCATCGAATTATAGATAAAAAAAATTGTAAAAGTGGCCGAAGTGGAAATATAAAATGTTTTAAGTAGGTTAAAATAGCAGAATTTATCATTAAAATAACATAGTAAAATGCGATAAAAAGGTCATTAAAAAAATGCAAAATATAAATTGTTCGATATTGATAAAATTAGCGAAAAATCTACTCAAAATAGCATCATCGTAATTTGGGGTCAATTTGAAAACACGGGGTACTTTGGAAGAAAGTTTTTATGGAAATTACAATTATGTAAGTAAAATTTTCGCAGTATTTTTTAAGTTGAAAAAAACTCGAAAAATTACTTTCAAGAGATGACAAACCATCAAACAAAGTCAATATTAACTTGAAAATATTCCTTGAAATTATGAAAAAAAAAAATGGCAAAAAAATAATAAAAGTAAAGAATTTAAGAAAAAAACAAAGGACAAGCATCGAAGAAAATTGCTAATTAAAAAAAAGTGGAAAAAACTAATAAAAGTGATAGAAATGAAAAAAATAAATTCAAAGGACAAAAACTCCAAAAAATTCTTAATTACAATTTAAAATTGAAAAAATTTTCAACAAATGTTGAAAAAAATTCGCAAAAGTACAATTTTGGTGTTAAAAATTAAAAAAAAAAATTTTAATTTTTCAAGGGAAATTTCGACAAAAAAAATAATTTCATGACATTTTTGACGATTCTGTTGACTTTTAAAAGTAAATTAAATCTCTTTTAAAATTTGCTTCATTTTTCATACAATTTCAAGTCAATTTAATTTACAGACAATTGGTCAATTGGCATAACTACTCTGTTTTTTAATTAATTTATTGACAGATTTTTAAAAAATTTCGTTCATTTTTTCATCAATTTTAAAAAATATTTATTGAGTAAGCAAAAACGATTATCAATTTATCACAAATATAAAACAATTCAGCTTCGAGATCATTTTTTGTAATTTTTTACAAAAACGCGTCGAAACATCTCAAGCAAGATGTAATTCTCAAAATTTTTCAAATAATAAGCAATCAATAGAAAAATCATTTTCGTATTTCGTGATACAATTAAGTCATAAAAAACCTCAATCACGCCCCTCCAATCTCCTACCACCTGCGATAAGATTAACTCTAGCCCCCCCCAACCCTTTCTACTTCCAAATACCCACCTTTCATCAACGGAAGACGACGGAATTGCGGAATAGATGCGACAATGCAATAGAATTTCATGTTAGTACTAAGATTTTCGTATAGAGCGCGTCTTACCAAGAACAACGCAATGAACCAGTTTGACCGATATTTTCCATTTAAATGCTGTACCAAGATGATAACAAGAGTTCGAATTTCATGTTAGTTCTAAAATTTTTGTATAGAGCGCGTCTTACCAAGAACAACGCAATGAACCAGTTTGACCGATACTTTCCATTCAAATGTTTTATCAAGATGATTCAATAATAAGAATTCAACCGAAATACAAATAGCGTTGATTTTCAATTTATGAAATTTTCTTTATAAAGATTTGGCTAATTTTGGAACCTTGAAAATTCCTTCATTGGATAATTTCATTTCATTAAAAATATCAAAACAAAATTATATCAACATCAAATACGACAATATTCAACGGATTATCTCACCAATCAAAATACTTCACCTGTATCCAATCACTATTTAAAATACTTCATTCTGTTGCCATCCAACACCACGACCAAGTAAAAAAATAGATTCAATCGCGAAGGTGAAAAAAATTTGAGCAGAATTAAAGATATAAAATATAAAACTATATACACTCTTTCCTTCGACTCCTTAAATATGAAATTTATCACAAAATCCATTTCTTTCGAGCCACCATCGAGGGGGTTTCCAAGCCACCTGAGCTGCTATATCCGTCGAAAATTTTGGTCCCTTCGGAGAAATTCAAACACCGGGGGGGGGGG
>QBDW01000892.1:0-43805 GCA_003261595.1 Maconellicoccus hirsutus
TCAAAATTGGTGATCATTTTTCAGTTGAACCCTTCTCACCACTGAAATATTGAAAAATAGAAAAATACTGTTTTAAATAATATTCGAAAAAACGACGTGTATAGAAACGCACCACGCGACATTAAAAACAACGAGACTGACGAAAAAACGTGGTGGTGGCACCCCTGACGTTGCTCGCTGAATGTCTGCTATTTTTAAACGCTCGTAAAAAAAATGAAAATACTTTGAGTAATATTAAGATTACAACATTCAATGCTTTTATTTTCATGATTTTTATTCAACTTTTATGCAGCGATCCTACAAATAGAAATGGAACCATATCAGTGTTGACTCTTAGATAACCGAAATTTTATTTTCTATTGGTGTTTTAATTTTTTTTAATTTTAATTAGACTTTGAAATTGAAAATAAAAGTCTAGCTTTTTCATATTAATTATCATTTTCTCATACTCTACTTTGAAAAATAATCAAGTTCAAAATAATATTAAATAATTTTTTATTACAAAATCATGCATAATTATTATTTATTTATTAAACTTAATACCTAATTTATAAAGATATGAAAAATGCATCACATTCAAATTCAATCATTATTTATATTAATAAGCACCCTGTCTCTTACTTTTCTTAGCTATCGATAAATACGCTATAAAATGAAATAAAAAAGTCAATGCAACTAAAATGCACAAATTATATCGATAATCCATCACAGAATATCCATATTCAGCAACCAATGCTAAATTGTGAAAAGCTTCAGGATCATCCACGGTCAAATTCATATTTTTCATATTCTCTGAGCAGAAATGAAAAATTGTTTCAAGCGTAAAACTTTTTATAGAAATATATGTATTTCATTTATATACCTAAATCAATACTTTTCCATTCTAATACTGTCACTGCTTGTACAGCGTAGTAAAATGTGGAAAAATATTTCATCCAATTCATGTAAGGTGGAAGCGATCTGGATTAAAGAAATATGTTAGACAAAAATACAGTACTATCTAAATGTAGTCCAACTTACGCTATTTTTAAGGTTACTCCAGCAAATAAATAAGCAGGAATTTCATAAGCTACCGCCACTGGCATCATCACAGCAACATTGTCAAAAATAGCCGACAACATACAACCTGCACATCATACAGTATTTATACCAATAGAAACGTTTTTCTCACTCAGAATTATGTAAATCATCTCACCATATGCTGTACTCAACGTAGCAATGATGCAAAAAGGTATAGCTATTTCTAGATAAGTCAGATAATCGAACGTATCAGAAATATATTTTACAATCGCAATAAATACCAATGGGGCAAAAATGGAATAAAATGTCTAAAACGATACGATATTAGAGAGATAATTGAATCATGAACATTCATCAATGATGAATCATACTTTACAAATGAACTTGGATAAGTAATAGGCTTCCACTGAGTAAAGACTTCCTCCAATTTCCCTCAGTAACAGCGGCCTTTCCGCCGGGAAAGTATTGAACACAAAATATGCAAATTCATACAGAGTTTCAAGTACGATAATTGTTATGAATCCGCGAATATTTTGTACTCTGTTCTCTTCGGAGTGAGTGATATCGGCGAATATTGAAGCCACCACCACGGCTACGCTCTATGCAAAAATAGTATTAATACACAATTTACAAGGCAAATCATAATTAAATACTCATACTTAATACTTACAGAGTAAACAATGAAATGCACCACATTATTTAGATAATTTCTGCTTAAATTTTTCATCATTCTCCATATTAAATAATATATTTGTGTTAACAAACTGACTCGTTTTCTACAAGAAAATAAGCAAATTGTAATTCCAAACTATAGTTTGAATTGATCGAAATGAAATTACCACCTACATCGATTTATGATCCATAATGCTTTGTTTTTGATGAGGTAATAACAAATCCTAAAAACAGAAAATCAATTGATATGGTCACAATAATGTTATTTTAAATCTGTACAAAAACATCCACACCTCTCTTCGACCCACTAAAAAAGAAACTCCTTCTGAAGATAAATATCTATTAAAACAAGCTGCTTCTATTTTTTCTTTGATAATCGCCGCTCGCTTGGAAGCTGCATACACATCGCACAGATATTTAATTCGTTCACGGTCAAAACGAGAAGATATAGATATTTTACTGATTAAAAATTCGGCAATATTATAAGATGGTGGACATTTTAATTGCAATCTGAAAAACACATTGAAGTATTACGTCTGGTCTGGAAATCTTTGACTTCAGTTTCCGAAATCAATACTAAATTAAACACAGGAAACCTTTCAAAATATCTCACAGCTTTGGTAACAGGACCAAAATAAGATACTCTGCCACCGGTTGCAAGCAATAAAACGTCATCAAATAATTCAAAAACACCAGAAGCTGGTTGATGAATGGAACAAATTACTATTTTTCCTTGCGACGAAAATTTCCTCAAGATTCTCATCACAGTGGCTGCATTTGAACTGTCTAATCCAGTCGTGGCTTCATCACAAAACAGGATATAAGGATCAGTAAGCATCTACAACATTATTTCAGCGCAGTTGATACAGGAAAATTGTGAATAAAAGCTGGACGGTTTAGATGGTCATCATCTTACTTGTACAGCAATCGACAACCTTTTACGTTGTCCTCCAGATAGATCACTCAAAAATGTTGAACCGCAATCATCCAACCCTAGTTGATGAATTAATGACAAGACTTTTCTCAATCTGTCCACTTCCAAGATTCTTCTATCCATTTTTAAAACCGCCTAAATCATGGTAAAAATGTCATAAGCATGATTTATATTGACATATGTATTGAATATTTAATTAAATTCTCAACCATAAAACTCATGTGTTCGTAAACAGATAATGTCTCCACCGATAAATCTTCTTGAGGTATAAAGCCAGAAATTGCAAGCATCTCTTGACGATTCGTAATATCACCATTTAAATAAACATTTCCTGTTACTCTGTCTGTCAAGTG
Source organism: Maconellicoccus hirsutus (assembly GCA_003261595.1). Taxonomy (NCBI): domain Eukaryota; kingdom Metazoa; phylum Arthropoda; class Insecta; order Hemiptera; family Pseudococcidae; genus Maconellicoccus; species Maconellicoccus hirsutus. The sequence goes on from QBDW01000892.1 coordinate 2,980, forward strand.
AAAATTTCAAATAACTTCTGTTAATTGAATCATATATATAAACGAGAAAAATTCCTACTAACCAATCAATCGATAACTTATCGTCGCTAATAAAGTAGTTTTTCCGGAACCGCTGGAAAATATGCTACGTTAACTAAATTCGATACAGACATTTTCAAATTAATTGCTTTACCTTGGTCCCATGATGGCAACCAATGATCCAGGAGATACGAATCCGCTCACTAAAAATTATCGATTTGAATGATTTTTTGAATTATTTCAAATTTAAAATAAACTAACAAACCATTATTCAAAAGTTGCACATCTTTGTATTGAGTTTTTTCAAAAACACCTTCGCTCAATTTCAATTTATTCCAGACAGATATGTTTTGCCAACACAGCGAATATGCAGAAGGATTCATCAATTCTTGCGATAAATACTTCGATTCCGATTCACCATCACTTTCCATGGTATCATACGATGTTACTTGAACGACATTTGAATTTTAAAACAGATTACAAAATTAACGTCACCTCTAAATATTTTTATATTATTCTACTGGCTTACCTCAGTGAAAAATTCAAATTTCAGTTCAATTCCACTCCAACACCGCTATATTAAAACTTGAAAAAGTAACAATGAAAACCGAGAATAAATTGAATAAACTATACGGTTGATTATCTCCCGAATGAAACATATCGCTTAATATTATCCATCAAATTCGCCGTAAAATCTTTAATTAAAAATAAAATACTTAGTTGACTAATTAAAAAGATTTTTGTTATCAGATGACGCCGCAAAGATGAGAAGTTCAAAGTGAAAAAGAATTAATTATGCAATATATTCACACGTTTGCAAATCGAATGACGTTTATTCAATTATAAAACATATAAACAACATGAATTATTTAAAAAAAATAGAATTATTAACGTTACTTTAACCAAGTGTGAATATTCGGTGGTATATTCAACTTATTGACATTTGTAGAAATTTGAAGTAGCAAAACAGCGGATCGAATTGTGATCCTTCCTCAAACGCCGCTTAAAATTTGATAAACATTTAAAATTAATTTAAAAACAGTATTACATAATTTGGTAAATGCATAAAACAGTATTAACGTAAAAAAGATGAATCATCGCAAACACATGAGAATGCATATTTCAACACAAGTCTAGTAATTAAAACCAGATGCAAATTCAAAAATGAATTATAGTCGATGTCGATTGACAACTTCGGCATAACTTTTAATCAAATTTTATATGGTTTTCATAGAAAATTCTCAACAGATGAGGCCACAAATCAGTAACCTCTTTTGAACTGAACCTGAACACATGACCACTGTTTCTTGCTTTCACACCAACCGTAATGCCACCGATGCCACCGTTAATTGGCTCAGCACCGATAATTTCTACTTCATTTTCTGAGCAATTTCTAATGAAATCTTCCTCAATGCTATCGTCAAAAGCACGCATAGAACGTTGAAAACATGATTCAACAGTTTTTCTCGTAGAATTATCTGGTATACTTTCGGTATCGGTATCTCTGGGCGCTACTGAAACAGAGCTGCAGCTAGTTAACGTTGTTTCAAAATCATCGTTACTGGTACCATCAATAGAACTAATTTCCATTTCGGTGGAATCTTCTTGTCTCTGATCAGATTCATTATCGGTATTAACGTTTAAATTTTGAAATCGTCTACGTGTATTGTTCACAGAATCATCGGCTGAAACACGACTTCTACTTGTTGCTCTTCTGCTGGTACTTTTTGCTCTTCGTCCTCTTCTTGATCTGCCACGATTAGCTGTCGGGTTACGACTTCCTAACGTCGATTCGTACTCTTGTATCAGAGTAATAGCTCCTTCGCAGTTCTCCATCGGTTCCCATGTGTTCTCTTCATCGGAATAACCTTTCCATTTGATGAAATACTCCGTTCTACCATTACGTGTACGTTTGTTGACGATACGTTCAACTTGATATTCATCGGCTGACGTTTCAGTGGAACTGAATAAAAATTACACGTGTAGTATACGAGCGGAAAACTGTATTAATTAATTACATATCCTACCTCATGTTTTTATGGCGTCCTAATTGCGACAATGTTCCAATGTTTTTATCACACCGCACAAAGTTCAACTTGCTCGAGTGTAAACGTAATGAGTAACAAAGCTAGAATGTCTGTGACGTTTTATCACATTAACACAGTAAATGAAAACACATGACAGAAAATTGCACGAATCAACTAGAGTGGGGAGTAAAATGGAATTTTTGAAAATTGTAGATACAAATTTTCTTTCAGTATTTTTCTACAATTTATTTTACAAGGAATATCTTCGCATATTAGCTTATGATAGGCCAAATCTTCAGTTTATTGGTAGTAATTATCATAGAACTTTTTCATTTTTATCTTCATTATATCAGGAAATGGAACACATGTTTAAAAATGAATTATCTTAGATATACTCACATGCTTATTCGAACTCAAGCTAGTTAATTCTTGTGAAAGAATTATACTCGATTAAAATTTGTACCGTGGATGATTCAATGTGAACCAAAAAACAATTAGTAGATAATACCGAAATTTTTATCAATTAATAATTAAGACACCAATTAGTGGAAATTCTTACAAAAAAACAAATTTTTAATAGCTAATTATAAAAAATGAACGATTTTGCAATACTTTCTCTTCAAAATTAAAAATTGAATCAATCAAGTCTTCGATTAATTTCAAGCGCCAGTATCTATTGGTTCATCTTCATCTTACTAAGAGTATAAACCCCTTTTTCTAAAGATAGGACATAAGAGGCTTTGGCAGTGGAGTTGTTCCACCGATGAATTATGTCAAAGACAATGAATATTTTAAATCGCCGTTGGAGGAGTTAATTTTCTGTCATAATCTTTCCAAGAACTCAAATGACCCCAAAAATTGTGTATTATGAAAACGAAATCATTATATAATAATTTATTTACAAATGACTTTTACACTTCTACACAATGATGAATATTCAATGACAACGCACTCATTTTTTATGTTTTTCGGCTTGTTGAAAATCTGTCATGCCTCGACCGGCTACACCACATGTGCCTATACCAACTCTACCATTTACATTATCGGGAGAAGCAAAAATGCTTTTTTTAGACATTCCTTTTTTGTAAGTCTGCGAAAAAAACGATCAATCAGCAAGAAAATAAGCGGGGAAAAAAATTTGAATGATTTATCACCTTTGAACTGAACATGAGCCATTTATTTTTTTCAGTTTCCCTTTCCTCTTCTAATTGTTTGAATCGCTGTTGTTTCTTTTGCTTTTTCTTTTTTAAATACTCCCTTTCTTTCGACGTGGGCAATTTTCTGTAACAAATTATAACGTATTTTAGAACAAAAATATATTTTTTTTTTCGTTTCAATAGGAACCTCTCGATTATGAAATCGTTAATATATACGGAATGAATTACACAAAGCGTAAATCTGGAACTGCCATAGACACTCTCAGTATTCGAAATGAATCATGAAATTACTAAGATAGTCGAAATAGTACCGTTCAACTTACGAATACGTCTTCTGATACATTCTTCATATGTACGAACGGTTTCTCTCACATCAACTACCAATACACCTGACGAATTCTTATAAATGACCAACGATATTAAATACATTCTTAATAAATAGAACCTTTTAGTAATTAGTTACCTGCGTAGTTATCGATACGGTTCCAATCTGTATTAAAATGCTGTGTTTCGCATGAATTTAGAATACAACGGTATGATTTCCTCTAGCAGGATAACTATCAAATCAGCCAGATTTTATATAAAAAATTACGTTTTTTTTTTAAAGTTATTTTGCTCAGATTAAGGTAAATTTTCGATTTGAAATTCAACATTTGGAGGAGCGATAACCGATCACGCAAGTTGAAATGACGTAGAAATGAGATGAACTTACTTTAATTTAGATGTTCCACGGTCTTGACCTTTGGGTAACTCTTTTAAAAATTCTTTAGTTAAAACTACAGGAACGCCGACTTTGTGATTATCAAATAACACCGATACTTCATCGTGATCTACTGATTCGACAGTTGCTTCGTAATACCTAAGTGAAGTACAGAAACATTACTACATATAAGGTGTGTTTGCTTTTTAAATCAATTTCAATAAAACAAAAAAACTTACTGTCCATCATCTAACCAAAATGCTAAACATCTTTCACCGATTCTCCAATTCCTTTTTAATTTTTCCGATGGCAAAATACTAGCATCAGGTACTTTAACATGTTGCGTGAATAAATCAATCTCTGAAACAATAATTAAACCGTAAATCATGACTCTTAACAAGGGGTGTAATTGATTTGCGATCGCTTACCGTCTCTTTTTTCATCTGGTAGTTGGGATTTAATGAATTGCGTAGTTAGTTCAATAACCTGTTCTAAGTCTTTTTTCAGCGTCAATAATTCTTCGTTGTCAGGGGCAGTTGTAAGGGCTGCATCAACCTATATATTTTCATATTTATCAATGGTAATGCGATAGATGAAACGGAGGGATTCGATTTGACTCAACAACAATTAGTTTTATGGGAAAAATACATAATAACTCAGTCGACATCGATAATATTTAATTGTATGCTACAATAATAGTGTATTTCTTAAGGGAAGATTGAAATTAATGTAAACGTAAACACATACCTGTTCCAATTGAAGTTTGTAGTTTTGCAAATCTTCAGCCATAATTATTACGATATAATACAACAATACAGAATGAAGCGAAATATCAATACATAGTATTTCACCAAATTGTGTTCTTTTGAATTAAATAATTACAGTAAAAGTTATCGAACTTATTAAAATTTCTTCTAAGAAAGTAGAGAAAATGAAAAATGAAGGAAAAGCAAAAAAAATTTATTTAAAAAACATTATTTGCTTAGTTGCCAAATCTCCTTAAAAATGTTGCCAAACTTATAAAGTTATGATACAAAAATAAAAAGCCAAACGAGCTATTTTTGATAAATTAAATTGTTTTTTTTCTGATAAATACTTGAAATATGAAACAAAAAACTTTTTTGTTAATTAAATTGTCAAATAAAAATTGAAAAATCAAACTTTTACATATTTTTATTGCGATATTAAGGTAAAAAAAGTAAATTTGCGCTGTACAATAATTTGTAAGCACATTCGAAATCAATGTTACCTAGTGACGAATATAAAATGAATGAAGGTTACCTCAGGGTTTACTTTTATAAATTTTCAAAATTTATTTCGTTGTTTCATGTTTCGAACTTTCGATTCGAATTCAAAATTTAAATACTTCCTTATGGCTTATGTCTACTATTGATTTTTTTTTCAAGGCTGGCGTATAATTGAAGAACAAGCTTTGTTTTACCGCAATCTCAGATGTTTTCGTGATCATACGACGTTATAAGAGGATCCGAGAAATTGGTTATACATACAACTTCAATGCATTGACTATAAACTCAGCGGGAAATTGTAAGTAAATTTAAATGATTCTTATAGAAAACTTTCATATCATTTTCAACGAAATCACTCTTATTTTGTAGATCATGTCCAGCGACGATACTTCTCCCACAAATGACTTAAACAGCCTTAACAACAACGTAATTGATAATAAAGAACGGAACGGTTCTGCATCTAGTGACCTTCCCAAACGACCAAATTTAGAATTAAATTTAAACCCTAGTGAATTGAAAGAAATAAAATGCCTGATGTGCTCGTATAGCAACTCTAGTGCAAAGGAGGTCGAAAAACATATCAACAGCGAACATCTGGACGGTACTAGTCCTTCACTTCCAAAAGAAAATCTATCCAGTTTCAGTTGCCCTTTTTGTTACGAAGTATTTCAAGTTTGTGAGAAACTGGAATCGCACGTGTATTATCAACATGCTGATGTAATTAGTCCAACAGGGGTAAGAAGTATATGGATAAGACATCATACTAGATGCATTCTTACACATTTTATTTTACTGTTTCCAGCATAATTCCGGTTCCAAACATAGCTCTACTCCTTGTCACAAATGTCCTGTTTGTAATCTGTTCACAAGTTTATCTAATGAAGAATTAACCGAACATGTAGAATCACATTTTACTTCTTCGAACGCATCACCTGTTTCGCCTGATATCGCTTCAGATAAATTAATTGCCCAAAAACTTTCTACCACTGATCAAGAGAGTTTACAAATACAACAGCAAAAAGAATTTGAATTTTTGCAAGTACGTATCCATTACGTTTTTGTTACTTGAAAGGTTTGGCATTTAATTTTTTTTGTTTCGCAGGCTCAATATGGAATGGACAACAAAGGTAATTTTAAAGAGCAAAGTATCAAAAATATGCAAAAAGCTGTCTACGCTGGTGAGTTAACGGTGATGGATTTTTATGAGAAACAGAACGAACTAAAAATAGCTGAAAATATTGGTTTGGATGATGGCAGCTCGTATATAAAAGGTATTTGTTCGTTGAATTTGTACCACAGATGTTTCAGTTCAATAAGCTGTTCTTGAATTTTAAAGGTATCATACCTAATATCAAATCTAAAAGCGAAAGTTGCGAAAATATCAATAGGACGTATGTTTGTTTGAATATGGATTTTTATTCGGTAACTTACGGAGATCGAGGATGGGGATGTGGTTATCGGTTCGTATGTGAATTTATTTTTCAAAATCACGTAATAGAATATTTACCGGATATTATAACTTTTGCAGTAATTTACAAATGTTGCTATCTTGTCTATGGCGTAACGCCACCTACGGCGAACTCCTTAGCATGCAGTTTTGCTCAAGATTTGGAATGGAGAAAATATATGCGAGTAATGCGATGCCGAGCATATCAAAATTACAGCAATTAATCGAATGGGGTTGGGAACAAGGGTTTGACGAAGAAGGACGTGAACAGTTGGGTGGTAAATTATACAACACCAAGAAATGGATCGGTGCAACCGAAGTTGTTACCTTATTGTCGGCTCTTAGATTTAGGTATTTCGTGATTTCGTTTAACTCATTCTGAGAAGAAATTTTGACGTTTCTTTTGTTCTTAGATGTTTATTAGTGGATTTCCATCGACCAAATGAAAAAGGTCTTCATCCAAAACTGTTTGATTGGATTTTAAAATATTTTCAAACAGTAGAAGAATTTAAAGCTCCGCTGTATTTACAACATGATGGTAATTATTATGTTACAGAAACGATTAAATGAAAATACTAACTTCATGTTTTAACCATAGGTCATAGTCAAACTGTGATTGGAATTGAAATACTAAAAGACGGCGAAATATTTTTATTAATCGTTGATCCCAATACACCTCGACGTCAAATGGAAAAGCTGCTATCTAATAACGCCAACGCATTGGGTTTCATTCGTAAATCACTTTACGACATGAAATCCGACCAGTACCAAATAGCCACAGTCGTGGGTGTCATCACATCAGACGATGAATACCAGGTATGACTTACTCATTTCGTATCATCGTCTTTTATCGTCATTTTAAAATCGTTTTTAATTCGCAGTCTAGCAAAATCTTGCGGTCGATCAGAATTATGTGAATTTGCGTGCACAACCATGTGATGATACTCGTCAGTCATATTCTAGTTTTTTTTTATCTGTGATAAGTTGCACTAGCATTATTTTTTCTCTTTCGTCAAGCAGCGTTACCTTGATTATTTTAGAGTAATTTAAGTGCCTTAAAAGCTTGAAAACGAGCTTATTTTTAAATTTTTAATTGTGTTTTTCTGTTTGTTTTCTGTGTGCGGAGCAAAGGGTATACAATTTATGTTAGTTATGCCTTCCGCTCGTATCTTGTGCTTCGAAAATACCTAATGGTTTAGTAGTCGGCTTTACCAAAGAATTTGAATTTTTGCTATTGAAGTAATTTAATTTTTATTTTTTTCATATTAAGTAGCAAAGAAGTGAATCTTTTTTTTTCAAGCTTTCGTAGATTGAAATTGAATTGGAGTAGCGATTATTTGAGATTTTTTCACGTTAATGTGTACATTTCGTGATGGAAATATTTCTTTCGACTTTATTTACGAAAATACTTACTTATCAAGTATCATCGTGAAAAGAAGTTCGGTTCTGGAGAACCTCGCAAAATTAATTTCATAGATACTACACCGAAAAGAATGAATTATTGGCGGTAATCTTTCAATATACATCTCAAAATTTCGAATGGCATTTCTTTTTTCAATTTTAATCCATTTTTGAAAAAAAAAATCTTATCTTTGTATTATGCTAATTGAAACTTCGTGAGATTGGTTCATATTATTTTTGTCAGGTATTTAATTAAAACCGAGAAAAGATTATCAATTTTATAACGCTACGATGTAAATGTTTTGTATAATTATTTCTGATAAGCGTTAATATTTCAATATCAAATATCAATGTACTTTTACGAATAGAACTTTCATCTTGAAAGTGATAAGAATGCGGATTTTTTGCATGTATGTAATAAGTATTAAATAAGCTTTCCAAGTTACTATTATTTTTTTCAGCCGTATTATTACAATCAATTATACAATCGTTTTCAATTTCATTTTAATTTGAATTTTAATGTATTAGATGAAGGAATTGATGTAGTTTAATAATGTTCAAGTTGTTTTGACTCGTGTTTGAATTCGATTTGAAGAATTATCTTCGAGTACTTCAAAATCATGAAATTTTCAAGCAATTTCGAAAATTTTCTTCCTTTACTGTTGTAATTTACATTTGTAATCAGTGGATATTTAATTGATGCTGATTGAATATAATTTCATTTCTACAAACTGATGTGAATCAGTCGTTTATTTTTCAAAGAAGAATCTTCTTATCAATGATTTGATCGCCGCTGTTTCTACTTCCTCGTAAAAGTACCTAATTTCAAAATCAAAGCTGAGTGAAACGACCATAATTTGAATTATTTAACCTTAATATGAAAAAACATTCATTTATGTTATTTTACATAATTATATTTTTATCGTTATCTTTTTCAGTCTTGTTTCTTTCACTTATTCAAAAAACCCCTTCTAGTCTTGAAATCTTTTTTACGCTTAATTCACATAAAATTCCTTGTTAAATGGTATTTTTGACAAAATTTTAAAATAGAATTTGTCGTAGGGAATAATTTTTTTGAATGTTTTTCTATTTCTTTGTTCGCTTAAATATATTATGTAAATTAAATCATTCGAAAGAACAATGTATTATTTTATTTCTCATCTCTACACCACGTGAAGAAACAAAAAACGTAATTATTTTACACGCAGGATCTGCGGTAATTTCGAACTCGAATAAATTCAAAGATGGCGTAATTACGTCGGTATTTATTTCCAGCGGTGATAAGGTTGCTATAAACTGTCATAATCGAAGTTCGTTGCCGGTAGGATACACGTTAGTTGGCGCGTTTTCTAGCGACTTTGCGGCTTTCTTCGGTTCAAATTTAATAATAACGGATTCATTGGCGTATCGACGAACGCCATGTACTTCTAAAGTTCGCGTGTGAATTGATGGGTAATACGGCGGCTATTTCGACTAGAAGTTGTTATTGCGATTGTTGTATAACCGAGTCATCTAAGTAAGTACGCACTTGAAAGTTTTTCAAAGATAAGCTCGTTCTCGGAGACGTAATCGAAACGATATTCCTCGTATCAACTACTTGTTAGCTAAAGGTCGGTATTCAGGGTAATTGAAGGTGATAACGTAGTTTTAAATGTTATTTTGATTGAAAACGATGGATATTTAACGGTGTGCCATTTATACCATAAAAATGAGAAGAACCTTGGCAGCGGTGTAAGTATATACGAATTTGATTTTCTAATTTGGTTAATTAAGCCGATAAAGGTTATCGGTTTGTTTACTTTTGCTTATCGTCGGCGTTTTTTGGGCTCTCGATGGATAGAATGTTTCATACAGCAAACACCATCGAAATAATAGATAGATTATGGTTCTATTTACGCTATTTTGAGTATCATATGTTATATAGCGTGATTAAAATGTGTCATATTTCGTATATATAGCGCACCGACTAACCGGTGACCGTAAAATGGATTTCGTCTTCGTTGGTTTCTCGAAATGCTGAATGAATGTGTTAGAAATGGGTCTCATTGTGAGAAGGCGTTCAAGAAATTAGATCCGGTGATGATTCTGCTTCAAGTAAAATCCCATCTGATTCTGAACCTTGGCTCTAGTCGTAATGGTTGACTTCTTATTGGAAAGCAAAACAGAAATTCTAAATGAATTCAAGATGTTAATTGGCCATATTTCTAGAGTATGATTCATCTTTGTCGATAACATCTGTTTAAGATACCTTTATGAATGAATTTTCCCGATGAATATCTTGCCAGTGGAATCATCTATGGATCTTTTTTCGATGATGAAATATCTAGCGATTATTGCCGAATGAATTAGGAATTTCATAATCATCGGATTGACCTACAGTTGATTTGAATTTAAAATTATGTTTCAGTTAAAAAAATAGCTAATTGAAATTATTTTTCGACGCTATATTTTAATCGATTTCAATAGCCATGGAATACATTCATTAATAGTACATGAGCTCGTAGCTGTGTCCATTTGCCATACACAAACATCGTCGTCAAGCGATTATATACTCAAGTAGTTCTACTTCGGTTCCTTTCGAATTCCTTTCATCGGCTTTTTAGTTAAAACAAAGTGATCGAGGTACGATCACGTTGCCAGCTACTCGATTCCGGTCTGATCGAAAATTACAAAGAAGCTGGAATATTCGTTTTGTATAATTTTATTCTGAAACGAAATTTACTAGTTGTGACGACGACACTGTATACCGTAGAATCGTTGAAAATGTCACCTAAATTTTGTCGTTGAGACAATGTCACCCAAGTACCCGTTATCTTGACTCGCTCGTATTGAAACCATTATTGCGATAAAAATGTTAAGAAATTGCAAATGGGGCTTTTTTTAGTTTCTGCGACCTTGTGACGTGCAGAGGAGTCGTTTATGATTTACGGTTATTTTTAATAATCCGTCGAACCATGTAATATTTTTAAATGAAAAAATTTTTTCTGCGAATGTGATGTATTTGAAATTTTCAAATTTTCAAATTGACGACGCGGCGTCTAAAAGTCATAATGTGAGGAGATTTCGTAAATTCGTCGGAGTTACGGTTTATACTTTTAAATGTTATAATTTATGAATATTTTCTTATTTATAGACCGCTCTGTGTTTAGTAAGCTTTAGTGTGAGTAATTTATCTAGTATTTATGACAATTTATTACCGACCAATTGATTTCCTGTCAACTTGATTCACAATTCACGCGTATTAATTGTGGCGTAGAGGGAAAAATGTATATATTGATGGAACTTGATGGAAAACACCTCTGGGTGAATAAATTTTATCGGTATAATTAATTATCGTGTTCGTTTCTTGGAAACATAACTTATAAAACGAAGATGTACGAGGCCACAATGTATTAACTCATTTTTCGGGTTGTACCCGTATCCATAAATTTTCCAATGGTATTTTGCAACATCCGGGTAAAAATTAATCAACAATGTTGGATCTAAAGATGCATTTTCAAATCGATAGAATTCCTGAAAATTTACAAAATCATTCGATATTTAAAAAAAAATCAGATGTTTGTCTTCTAAGGGTTTTTGAAAGAGACCGCGATGGTTAAATACCTGATTAAATTTAGGACAATCTTTTAACCAATTCTTAGGCACTATCGAATACGCCAAATCGCTCCATATTTGATTGTCCATTTTAATAGCGGCGCAAAAATTGGTGAAATTCCATGTTTGAAAGTCGTCACAGCCCAATTCCAAATCTTGGCATCGTAAGAATCGCATCGACAGCTGCGGAGGTGATGTTACATGTACTTAATTCATTTCGTATATAGTAAATTCCTTACTTTACTGAAGACGGTGGATTTTGGCACAGTCATATTCACCGATACGTATTGCTTGTATCTTTTACAGTAAAATTTCACTTCGTTTATGTATCCTTTGGTATTCGGTATATCACATTTATCCGTTATATCGAGCATCCTCAGCATGTGTTGGACTTCCTGGTTATACTGGGAATTTTTTTAACGAGTTTATCTCGTGTGGTTTGACATTGATGAGGTGATAAAATTGATTACTTACTCTGGAGCACGATATTTGGTCTTTATGAACGATCGCCATGACCAAGAGAACCAACGAGGAGACGAAAAAGGAGTGAAACCTTACTTTTGTCATTTTTAACGCAGTGTTTATCTGGTATTGTTGCTGAAATACGTAATGATCGACTTCGTGTTGTCGGTTTCGACAATTTTTTATAATAAGCTATTTTTACTCGAAAAAATTAACTAATTGGAGGGCTTGTGTAGTATGGAATTATTGTTTTTTTTTTATTCACACCGTTCGCGTCAATTTGCGAATTTATCGCGATCGAATTATCCGCTCGTAAAGAGAATTGATGCTAATTGGCAAACGCGGCAGATCCGGGAAGAGAATTGATGTTATAAAAATCTTCTCGGCCTTTTCGCTGAGATCTAAATCGGAAGCTTATGGCAGTTGGGATAAATTACCGTTATTACAGAAAGGCGAATGACGGCGAAATTGTTGCAAACGCCATTTTATGATACAATCTTGACGAGTTGCAATAATTACCGTAATTACGCAGTATTTGCGGTAATTTACCGGTATTTTACGGTAATTTACCGATAATTTATGACAATTTACCCGTAATTTATGGTAATTTACCAGTAGTTTGCGGTGATTTACTGGTAATTTACCTGTAATTTATGGTAATTTACGGTAATTTACAATGATTTAACTATAATTTGCAGTAGTTTACCGTCATTCTGTGTATTTTACCACCAATTTACGGTAATTTACTGTTGAGTTACAGTTGTTAACCAATGATGATTTACCATGAATTTGCAGCTTTTCGGTAACTCACCATAAACTTTACATATTTACGATAATTACCGGTAATTTACTGTGTTGAAAATTTGACGAAATTCGGTTTGCTCGTTCTGGGATGATGAAGTCACAAAGAAAACGGCCATCATTTTATATACGTACATGGATTCGCTTAGCTGTAATTTTTGACTGAAATATTTTTACGATGAAACCTACCGATGACGAGAAAAATGCAAAAAACTAAAGTTGTTGACCTTTGACCTTGAATAACCCTGGACGCAGGGGGTCACAGTGATGGGGACTGTTGAGATTTGATTGTTAAGAGACCAGGGTTATTTAAAATCGCATTTTTGAAATAATTTTAAAGGTTGAAATCTAGAAAATTATTTAATTACGTACCAGTACGATAGGCGAACGGTCGGCGTTCGTTGGGAGGCAACACTGCCGGGTGCTCGCGTATGTCTGAATACAGGCGGCGCACGCAACCAGTCAACAGGTTGCGTTCGCGGCTTACTTTCCTACTCGTAGGTAAAGTGTGTCGCGAATGCTGCTTATGGTGAAAATCGCCTAATGGACGCCGCTCCTAGTAGCTCAATTAATATTTGGTGCATTTTTATGGATATATGGTCGATCGATAATATATTGACAAATAAACTAAATTTCTTGAATAGCTCTGCTTTTTTGCTGCTTCTGCCGCAGGTGCACTCAACAATATTATCAACGTTTGATATATCGTTGCGATGTATTCATTTTTGAAGAGTGCCCTTATCGAAGCGCATCTTCGACTTGCTTCGTCTCCCTTAATTGAGGGATAAGATTTTTTGTATCCCTTCTTAAAATACGTCTCTTATCGGATTGCTGCTTTTAACGCAGCCCGTCTAGGAGTATAATACCGCAATATCCTCATTGTGTGTGACGTGCCAAAATAGTGCCATCGCGTGATAAAAAAGTATTGAAGTGTATAGATTTATATTTTGGCAAAAAAAAAGAAATATTGGCATACGAAAGTATTGGCTTAATGTGTTCGATTTTTCGAAACGAAACTTATGAAACGTAAATGCACAAAACCACAATATAAAAGTTCGTTCTTTTGATCATATCCGTAACCATATACCTTCCAATGATATTTGACCATATCCTTGTAAAAATTAATCAACTTGGATAAATCCATAGAAGCGTTTTCAAGTCTGTAAAATTCCTGCAAAGGTATGAAACTTTTCCTAATACGAACAAACGAACGGCGAGTCAGGAATTTCTTTGAAATGCTCACTTGATCAAATCGGGGACAATCTTTTAACCAATTTTTTGGCTTCATGGCGTTCATCAAGTCGCTCCAAATTTGATTCCTTAATTTAACAACGGTGCAGAAATTCTCGAAATTCCACATCTGAAAATCTTCGCATCCCATTTCTAGATCTTGGCATCTTATGAAGCGTATCTTCATCTATAGTTGGAGTACGAGTGTTTTGAATATGGTTTCTGAATTTATTTTACGTTTATTTCGAATTTCATACCCTACTCAGAATCGTTGATTTATCCAAAGTCATATTTAATGATATGTATTGTTTGTATGCTTGTCTGGAGAGTTTTACGGTGTTGAGGAATTTCTTGGGAGTTGGTATGTCACACTTGTCCTCTATGTCGAATATTCTCAATATGTGTTGCACTTCCTATCGCAATGTTGAAATTTTCATAATTATAGAATGCGTAAATTGATGATTTACTTACTCCGCAGCAGAATAATTTGTTGCGAATAAAAGCGAGGTCCAAAAAGGTCCATAACATGATTACAAAAATTTTCGAGCGAAATTTCACTTTGGTCATGATTGAAAATAAAATTGTCGTGAAAACAAATGTGTTGTTTACAGGAAAAATGAATTCTTAGTTTGTAGCGAGGTTATGGTGATAGTATCAACCGACTGGTCAATTATTAGGTGTGAAATTATACATTTTGAAAAAATCCTTAACCATATCCTGTTTCCTTGGTGTATACCTTCGTAATTCTGAGATTAGTCCAATATGATAGGTGCGTTGAAAATGTTTCACTTGGAAAAGAGACAGAACGAGTTAATAGTATTTTTGGTTTTCTGTTACTTTTTCCAGTTTCTTTGTCTTATGTTTTAATGGACTAGTCCAAGAAACAATTTTTCAATATTCTTAAAAATACAGTAACAAATTACTTTCTTCAATATGCAAACGAATTTAATCTCTAAAAAGTATTAAAAATGTTTCATTTGATTAGATTCTGGTTTCTTGGCCACGAAACTTGTGAAACGTAGATGCAAATGGCCACAATATAATAACTCATTTTTTGGGCCATAAGCATAGCCATACACTTTCCAGTAATATTTAACCACATCGCTGTAGAAGGTGATCAGCTTGCTTACATCAATGGAAATATTTTCAACTCTGTAGAATTCCTGAAAGAAAAATTTGAAGCGGTCTCAATCTCTCAAATAATGCACCTTTGCGCTTAGCTCATTGTTACGAAGTGCTCTGTCGAGGCATATACCTGCTCAAATCTTGGACAGTCTTTCAACCAGTTCTTGGGCCTTATTGAATTCACGGTTTCGCTCCATATTTGATTCTTCATCTTTAGAAATGTGCAAAAATTGGTAAAATTCCAAGACTGAAAATCATCGCAGCCTATTTCCAAATCTTGGCATCTTGTGAAACGCATCAAAAACTACGGGATTGATTGAGCACAAGATGGCTTCAGGATTGCTAGCCCAGAGCATATTATTTCAAAAATTCTTACCCTGCTAATCACCGTTGATTTATCGAGGGTGAAATTCAACGATAGATATTGTTTGTATCCTACCCGAGACCATTTTATATCGCTGGATAGTTTCCTGACGTTTGGAAATTCGCAAGTGTCATCTATGTCGAATATCCTTATGATGTACTGCACGTCTTCCTTAAGGCGTTTTTAAATAATCCAAGTTATCGAGTATTTCTCAGAATCAGCTTAGTGATAGATCAACTCACCCCTGAGCAGAACAGTTGTTTGCGAATCACCACGATGCTCGAGAACGCCCAAAAAAGGGTTACAAAAATTGACCAGAGACTCTCCGATTTCATTGTCCTCGAAGGATGTTTCCCATAAAAACTTTATCTCAAAATATTTCTTCGTTTTGATGAAAAATTCAAACCAGAATCATAACTTTACCTCAACACTGCACAACGATCGCGTTAGCGTCGCAAAATGGCGCATATTGCGTTAATATTTTTATAAGCTTCGGTTATCAGATAATTATCGAATTAGAGGCCACAAAAATCTATTGAATTATATGTTCTCTGTTAACCCAACGTGCACTAATTGGAGGTAAAATTAAGAGAGAGGCGGTGAGCAGCGAACGACTCGTTAATCGAGAAATGATCATTAGCGTTAATGTGCCTCGAATTAACGCTTTCGTTCCATCATCCCCAGTCATTAACTCTGCACGAGCTGTTAATTGAACTTTTTTGAGGAGAGTTCTCTCGATGAATCAGTAAGTTGCGTAGATGATGTTGAGAACAGTAGTTAATTTTCCCACAGTGACTATATTTGCTCAAATTTTTAAATTGAAGAGAAAATGCGTTGATTTTGTGTTTTTTGCATTTTGCGGAAAAACGGTGAAAGATAGAGCAAAAGTACATACATTTTATCGAAAGTTTTTGAGACTGTGGGTACCATTGAATGGGACACGATTCGATATTTTCTTGGCGCTTCCTACATTTTGAGGGAGCCTAACTCCCCCCCCCCTCCCGCAATAATTTCTTTAAAGTTAACCGCAGTGAAGACAGCGTACAAGTGCTTTTCTTTCGTACGTCACTTTTTAATCGGTTTCTATATGTTTTGGAGAAATTATCATTGGCGGATGTCGATGTATCGCTAAATTGTGGTGTTTTAGTCCACGTGTAGTGCACAACTTATCTATTATCGCCAACAAATGATCGTTACGTTCAGAAATTTTTTTATACCGATGGCAAATGGTTTTTAAATTAGCAGTTTATGCAAAAAAAAACATTCGATCATAAACTTGAGGCTTTCATTCTGGAACTTTTAAAAGTAAACACGATAAAGTCGATAAAGCTCATTAAAAGCTCTTAACCCGAGCTTCTTTTAATGCGATTCTTCTTTGGCGACAAAACTTATGAAACGGAAATGAGTCAGGCCGCAGTATAAAAGCTGATTTTTGCGATTATACAAGTAGCCGTATATTTTCCAATGATATTTGACGACATCTTTGTAAAAGGTAATCAACGTGTTCACATCTACTGAAGCATTTTCATATCTGTAAAACTCCTAATGAACAAGGAAACAAATAATGAAATGAAAGATATGAAAATATCTTCGAGTAAAATCTGACTCAAATGATTCTACATACCTGAGTAAACCTGGGACAGTCCTTCAACCAGTTTTTTGGTCTCACCGAATCCACCACTTCGCTCCACAACGGATTTCTTAACCTAACAGAGGAACAGAAATTGGTGAAATTCCACGATTGAAAATCCTCGCAGCCCATTTCCAAATCTTGGCATCTGATAAAACGTAGAACTATCTGCGAAAAATTAGATACTCGTAGATCTAGAAATAGATACGACAAATGAGTCTGTGACTCTGTGAGCCTCTTACCGCATTGATCTCGGTTGATTTATCGAAAGTGAAATTTAACGAGACGTATTGCCTGTATCTTTTGCGGAACCACCTTACATCGGTGATAAATTTTCGGGTATTTGGAATATCGCATTTATCTGTCACATCGAATATTCTCAGCATATGTTGGACGTTCTTAAAATACAGGAAAGCTTTCAAGTCACAGAGATTTGACATAATTAGGTAAATTATCTCTCGGTGTACTTACTGCGAAGCAAAGTAATTGGTGTCGATGAATGACCACCATTGTCAAAAGTATCCAGAAGATGATTGCCAACGTTTCATGATGATATTTCATCTCTTTAAGAAACTCATGGAAAAATATTTAAAAATTCATTTCAAGAAGTCTAAATTTATCGCTGGAAAAATCGTTACGCGAATATTCATCGTTATGCAGTAGTACAGTGTTTATTTTTAATGAGCTCGTATTACGCGGAAACTATCATATTGGAGGTGACGTTGAGTATCATTAAATTACAGGATTTTGTTATTGTCGCAGGTGACAAAACCTAATTATCTCGATAGAATCGTTATCGTTATAAAAATTATCCTAATTTGAATAATGTAGTTTATTTCAATTTGGTTTTTTCCGCTGCAAAGTACAACTTTCGAATTTTTATTAATCAGTAAAAAATTTTCGTTGCTATGATTTCTTGTGTTACATGAAAAAATGTACGTTTTTTGGCTCCTTCATTAAACTTTTGAAAAAATTTTTCAAGCTCTTATTACCAAATTATAGCAGGTCAACAAGGTCACATTTGTATTTCATCGTATGAATTATGCCTTAAATATATTCAATCAACTCGCGCCAGAAGTGTAAAGCTCCACTTTATGTATTTGAAAGCTTTAATGAGCTTTTATAGAAAAAAATTTATATTTGATTTAAGTCACTTAGTTTGTTTTGTTTGGACTTGAAATCGATCAGATCGCAAAATTAGTTGATAATAAATTTATAATAAAAGAAAAGTTCGAAGTTGAACTTGAGCTTAGTCCATGCTTTTGCAGTCGTGAACTTCAAAAGTTTCGATTTGATCATTTTTGGGGTTTTACATCGTTGGAAGACTGAAATCAATGTCAATTAGTTTCTTGACTGTAAAAGCTTGACAAAGGTTAAAGAAACGACAAAAGTTCAACTTGAAAAAATAAAAGGTTTTTTCAAACCAAAACCAACGAAAACTTTGAAGTTGGACTGTGGAAGTTTGAACCGATGAAAACTTCAAAACCTTGAATGTACGTAAGAGTATAGCCAAAAAAACTTTCAAGTTGAGCTTTCAAATCAAAAACTTTAAAATTGAGATTTCAGGCAAAAAGCTCCAAATGCGACTGTTTTAAATAAGTAGGCTTCAAAATTGAGCTTTTTGGTTAATAAGGCTTCAGATATGTTGAACCGAAAGAGCTTTGAAAGTTGAACTGTTTAAATCAAAAAGATTTGAAAGAAAAGTTGAGCTTTGAACAAAAAGTTTATGAGTTGGGGTTTTGGACAAGTAGCTAAAAAGTAGTGCTTTTGGACAAAAAATTTTCAAGTTGAGCTTTTAGACAAATAGCTTAAAAATCGAGCTTTTAGGTTAAAAAAATCTGGAAAGTTAAGCTTTCAAGTAAGGGAGCTTGTAAGTCAAGCGTTTGGGCAAGAAAGTTGCAAAGTCAACTTTTTTGACCAATTAGGTCTCAAAGTTGAGCTTTTTAGCTGAAAAGGCTTCATGAACGTTTGAACCTGGAAGACTTTTAAAATTGAGCTTTTGTTTTTTCTAAGTTTTGATTTTTTGAAAAATTTTGTACAAAATTATTACGATTAAATGTTAATTGTCAAGTGACGTTGAACCATCGAACGTTCCTCCGTGGAGCTTTTTAAGCGCCGATGTAATTTTTTTGGACGATCTTTGAGTTTTTGTCGATTACATTAATCAAAAGAGATAACAAAACTCATTTCCGACTGCGATTTGCATCTTTCCCTTACCTCCCTCCACCACCTCCTCTACGAATCGTTATCGCTGCTCGATCCAATTCGTTGAACTTGAAAGTTAACGCAAAGCGCGACGCAATTCGCGACGCTTAGCGGCTCGTCTTGTACGATTTAGACGACGCTCGTCACTTGCAATATTGTTACGATTACGAAATGGGAATATAAGACAAAAAACTCACGTGGTAAATTTTAGCGTTGTGCGCATGTCCGCGAGTGGGTACGTAATTATGACGTCATGTTTTAGGTTGCGCAGGTCCCCGCTACCGCCGTCCGCTACTGTTGGCCAGTCGAATGAAAACGAACTCGTTTTGAATAAGTTTGATTCCAGTCAACAACTGAAAACAGCTGTCAATAGTGATACGTTGAAAATGAGCGCGTGTAGTAGAAATATCCAAGCTATGGATAAACCCAGCCAAAAAGCTAATAACGACGGGCACTCCATCGGTCCCGGATATAATACTTTTCGCGGCGTGGATTTCGTCAAAGATGGTAGATTAAATAAGGTAAGTTATATTGTAATTTTTGTTATTTTAATTTTACGAGCTCTTATCACTGTTATCAGTTCGTCTGCTATGATCGAGGTGCCCGCTATTCGCGAGCTTTTACGCTTATTTCGGTTATTTAAATGATTTTTATTGTTGACCGGAGTATTTGCACGAGCTCGCGTAATTACAATTGCAAATTTACAGGTTGCTCTTTTAGTATCATGGTTTAAACGTGCTCGATCGCGTTCATCATAACGAAGCAACTCTTATCTATAACTTTTCACTTGTGAAGTTCACATTGTCTCGATATCCAAGGTGAAGTTTAACGCTTTTTCGAGCGAATTTCCGTCATCGGTACGCGTTATGTTTTATTGTCATTGAAAATATTTCCGTTTCGAGAGCGTATGAAAAAAAAAAAACCGAAACTCGAATTTACACGTTCAAGGTCGACGAACTGGTTGAAAGCTTGGAAAAAAAGTTTTTCCGAAATGGGCGAATCTACGAAGGTGGACGAGTCGCGAAGTCACGATGTGCCGAGTGAATGACCGCTATGAGGTGTAATTTTCCCGGCTCAAGGTTCGGATGACCTGTTGGGAAAATTCGTTTGACCGGTACGTGTCTTTGAGGTTGAATCAGCCGACCAGACGGTGCTGATTGCGAAACGAACGTCGGATAGACTTTTCATTACGCGGTGTTGAAATCAAAAGACGAGTTATGGCGTGATTAATGAACGAGCAAATGCTCTTTAGATAATCGGTTCTATTTTTCGAATTAAACACCTACGACGAAATTTGACGGTGTTTTGGGTGTAATAAAAATTAATCGTGACCTTGATTCGTACCTTTTCACCTTCAATGATTTTACACAATTTGATATCGTATAACAAGGGTATGGTGCTTTATCACGCGTACGAGTTTAGTAATCTCGAAAATTAGGTTATTTTAATAAAAAACCCATCCCGAGGTTTTCACGCGATTGAGACGTGGATCGTGAAATTCGCGATGTTCTCAATTGATCTTGGAATTGCATTGTGAAATGACGAGGTGCCCGTTATGTCGAGTTAACGAAGCGGAGATAATTTTTTGGTAATTTTGATCGTTAGAATTAAGTGCTTGCGAGAAATAACCTTTATGGATTGAAATTTGCATAAAATCGCATAAAATTATTCGCATTCGGTAATTATAATATTACAAGAATTAACGACCGAGAAGTCGTGAAAGTTTTAAAATTTGAGAAAATGTCTTTTGTTTTATGAATTTCATGAAAAGGACACTTTAAATGCTCGGCTTAAATTTAGACGTGATTAGGTGACGTCAAAGGAGTATTTTCGAAAAAATTTTAACTAAAATTTTCAACTACGTAGTATGAATTTTTGTCAAAATTTTAATCTGCATGACTTTTCTACCTGAGGTGAAATAATATCTTATGAAGATGATTTTTGTTGGATATCTCGATAAATATTGATTTTATGGAAAATCTATCAGAACGTAATTCATTGGAAATTTTATTCTATTCAACTTCAGTCCTGATCAATTTTTCAATAAAATGCTTATTATTGACGTTAGGATTCAAAAACACGACAAAAAAATATAGAATTGTGTGAAAAAAATTTATTTCCAAAATTTTTTATTTTTGCTCATGATTGAAAAAAAATTAAAAAAACTTGGAGTTGAAAGAAGCAAAAAAAATTTCATTTAAAAATATTCATTAGTTCACAATTTTGATGAAAGAAATCATCAGTGAGCTCGCAATATCGGAACGTCCACGACATTCACGCGGCGTTCCTTTTCATACGCGGACTAACTCGCGTTAGAATATCGTTGTCATTTTCACTCGAAATCGAAGCGCTTGATCAAAAAATTCATAAAAATGTAATTTCTAGATAATGAAATTTCCATTCAATTAAGTCTCTATAAATTTTTTTCAGGATTAATATTTCGCTGGAATTTTTCAGAGAAGTGGTTTCTGATTAATATTGCTTTTTTTTCATTTTTTTCCATATTTTTGCACTTTACGCGAGAATGAAGCTATTTTTCAAAAAATTGTTAAGAATAAAAATTGTAGATAATGAAATTTTCAATCGATAATGCCCCAGTAAATTTTTTCTCAGCTTCATATTTCGCTGGAATTTTACGGAGTAGCGTTTTGGAGTATTCGTATAGCGTATAGCTTTTTCTCGTTTTTCGCTCATGTTTTTGCGTTTTACTTAAAAATTAGTTTTTCTATCAAAAAATTGATAAAAAATGTTTTATGGGAAAACATTTACGTACTCTCAATCGAAATTGTTTCGATGAATTTTTTCTTAGATTTTATTTTTTCATTTTCTCTACATTTTCGTCATTTTATTCGAAATGGAATCATTCTATGAAAAAATTTCCGAGAAACGAAATTAAAAGAATTAAAATGGCGAATTATCGTAGCAGCGCATCCGAAATATGCCATAAGCCTTCGTACAAATAGCCCAGCCGTCGTTGTTCGACATTTGAATACAATAGCTTCGAAAAAATATCCACCGGAGTACATTAAAATTCTCATTGATCGTCGATGTAAACAAAATCACGGTACAAATGTCACAAGCCTGTCGATGTTTCGTAATGAAATACAGATTTAATTACAGCGATAAGTCTTTCGAACGTACGTACAGTATTTGAAACCAGTTTCGATATGATCGATGTTTTGTTTTTAAAGCGAAAAAGCAACGTATGTACTTTTTTTTCCTACGAGACTCGAGAATACATTGATAATAATTGTGATGTCGTGGAATGGTTAAGTAATTAGGTTGACTATGTGTACGATTGCCGAATGCTAGAGTCAATTACTGTATATGAAAGGATCGAGCCGAAAAACCAATGGTTGACGTAATACGTGTAATGAGTCTACTCGTATTTTTTTCTTCAGTAAATACACGAGCACGGTGTTTCGTAAAGTTACGAGTTGTATGAATTCAAAGAATACCATTGACCATTGAAGCAAACTCTTCTTAGTAGATTTAAACGCGAATTAGCAGAATCGTGATACGTTAATTTGAAAAGTAAAGTATCTGAGATTTTTCTTTCGACGTTGCGAATTTTACGAAACACCCTGTACACGTGAGCTGTACGAAACAAGTCGTGATTTTGTACGTAACACTGTTACGCTATCATGTACGTATTTTCATTTTCACGTTGGTAAACGACTTCGAAGTCTTCGAGCTGCCATTGTGGCCATTACGACGAGAAAAATGACTCCTTACGTTGAAAAGAAATTTGCAAGTTGGTTACTTCGCAATAGGAACGATTTCGTGCATGTTTTATGATGCGGCCGCCGCCGCAGGAAATCGTCATTAATTCGTCGTAAAAATTGCCATCGCGAATATATTCGTGTACTTCGTACGAAATGTGAAATTTAACGCGTTTTGACGGGCATTTTTGCGCGGAATCAGGTCGAATATGCAAATTAATCGTTTTCTTCCAGAATACCTAGATCTATAAAGTTGGCTTGGTTTCTTATTTTTTTGTCAATTAGCTGGCGAACCTTTTCTAGGGGTCGTTCACCTTGTTATCTTATCTTCGTGTGGTGTGAATTCGTCGCCTCGGTTCTGCGCTAATTTCGATGTATGGAACGATTCACTTGGAGCATTCGGTAGAATTGTCGTTATGCTTGAAAAAAGCTCATGTTGGGAAATCGCCTATCTTCGCTTTTGAAGGAGCTACGAAATTTTCAAACGCGCTTAGCTTCTTTAGTGTTTAAAATAGAGATATTTTTCACGTTACTTTTCTTCTTGTACGAGGTTGGTTCTGTGCGATTGGGCGTTCAATTTTGCAAATTATGATTTCGTCTCTTTCCCTCCCCGCTCGTAATTTTCGCAATAACAAAAATAGTAAAAAATCACGCGACTGGAGGAAAATGGAGTCTGGCAGTGTATATGTAGAGCTTGGTTGACGGTACAAAAACAGTGGTACGAAGATTTCGTCTATTTTCAAAATTTAAGGAGCTGCAATGCATCGAAATGGCCTTGATGATGTATTACGTAATACGTATTACGTAACCAGGCAAAATTTGCATTCAAACTTTTTATGGCACTTGAGAAGTTGTACCGGATTTAACTAATCGTATTTTTCCATTATAATTTTTACCTTCCCTTTCCCCCTTTAGAACTATCTTAACGCCACATTTCGCGAGAAAAAAAAACTAACCTACGTTATCATAGCCGAATTCCTGTTCAGATAAGAATAAAGCTCTTTTTAAACAAACAAAACATCGCTTAACCTCCTCGCCCCCTTCTTGACACCTCACCCAATAACCGGCTCGATTACAACGCCGTTGCTTTTAATTATCATTATTAAAAACAAAAGGTTTTCAAAATAAACTATGTTTTTTACCTTCCCACTCGTAAACACGTTTAATTGAAAGTCTTTAACAAGCTTATCGAGGTAATTATCCTAATTCGGCGTAAACTTATTTACCAGCGGAAAATCTTTTCCGTGGTTGAGGTAGGTAATTTGGTATGAGCGCATCAAATTACCGCGTACTCGGGTTACATTCGGGTTGCATTTGTGTCATGTGAGATGATCGGATGCTGCGAAAGAAATTCTTGATATTTGAGACTACCGGGTTCGAGTTATTCGATTATTTTCGGTCTTGTGGTGAAAATAAAACGCGATAGGATGAGTCACAAGTGGACATCGGGCTTGATTTTTTAACCTTCTTGGAAATGACAAATTTTCTATTGACTGAAATTAAAGTATGAATTCGGATGACCTCATTCAATGAAAATGTTGCGTATTGTTACCAGCATATTATGAAATTTTCGCGAAAATTGCGTCCTCCTGTGGTTCTTTGATTTTTCTTCAATTTGTCATTAAAATACGGCGAACGTGAAATTTGCGTCATTTCTGATTTTTCGAAAGCACTTCGAAAGGGCAGATGGGAGGTAATAACATTCGATTAATTAGTAAGAGAGACCTCTTGAAGAACTTTTCACGTAGGATAAAAAAATTCGTGTGGAAAATAGCTTCGCTAGTTCGGGGCTTCGTCCCCGAGCTTCCCTCATGTTGCTTCGCAATGCTCGCTACCGCACACTCCTTTTTTTTTCTATTCATGATAACTCTTAATCGTAATTGATGCTATAAAAATCTTCTCGGCCTTGTGGCTGCGATCTAAATCAGAAGCTAATGGTAGTTGGGGTAAATTATCGTTACTACGGAAAGGAAAACTCGACGTTGTTTATTGGGGGGGGGGGAGTCGATTTATTTATTTCTGGCATATGTGTTTCATCTGTGGCTTCTTATTTTTTTATTACTCGTAGCGAAATTGAAATAAATGTTTGTAGAATTTTATTGCATCTAAATAATTTAATACTCTGTTTCCACCATCTCCCTTTTCTTCTATAATTTTCGACCGATGAGAATTTGCGTAATGAAGATTCGTTTTTGGAGCATCCGACATATAATGACTCCCTTTGCTGATGAAATTTCACGATAATTGAACTCCGGTACGTGCGTAGAATTACATATTCATCGCGGAAATTTAAACGACCTCGAGTAATTTAAATCGGATGTTTTACGACTAAGGCGAAATTCCTCAAATAATTCCCAACTCCGCCTTAGACAATAAAACAAGTTAAATTCGAATTCGCGATCGTCCGTAGAATCGGCGAAAGTTTTGGGAGCATGCGTATGTTATATGGATTTTAAATACGTATTCCGAGGCGAAAAGTTCAACTTGAACTTGTCTATAACGATTTCCAGCTTCGTCGGGCGACCAATAACAAGAGAACATTTTCAATTTGAACGAATCGATATTGTGGATTTTGCGACTTAAACGGTAAACGCGTGTTAGGTGATGTATCTACGAGAGACGAGTTACAACTAGTCAATTTAATTTATTCAATTACCGTGAACTTGGCAACGATTTGAGTCGAGTTTTTACGAAAATTTTATAGCTAGAATGAAATAAAGTCAAATGAGCAATCCGGAAATTATTGCGATCCGGTTCGCGAACAGGTGATGAGATATGACGTCATGGATTCGACCAAATGGAAAATTTCCACGATAGAAAGCTTTTGAAATAAATAAACGTTATAATTACCGCTACATCGACCCTTTGAGTTAGATTAATGGTGGAAAGTACCGAAAGTAGTTTACACCTACGCTGTCGCTCGTTCGCCGACTATTTAGTGAAATTCTAATGCCAAGGTCTTCGTGATTTACAATGACGACAGGCCAAGTCGTCTCAGCACAGTAGTGCCAAGCGGAGGCAACTCCGACCGCGGCCTGGGGCCGATGACTAACGGAATTTTCACGATTTCGTGACTCGTCCATTAAGTCTAGGAATCTACTTGCGCCAATTCCCTTGCGTAATTCGTAGCCGCCGGATGGTTCTTGGTCGCGACAACGCTGACCCATATTGACCATTTGACGCGAAAATGACGCCCGATTATCTATTAACGTTTGGTTAACTACGTACTTTCGACGTGGTAAAAGTTTACGTGTCGGAGACGTAGTTATCAGTATAGATTTGACTTTCGATGCCCTTTTTTTTTTCAGCAGAAGGTGAAACCGCGAACTGATTATTCGTTAATGAGATTACTCAGGTGGCAGGTATATACGAAGAGAGCGTGTGACAGAATATCGATTTGTAAACTAATTTGGTGGGGGGAGGGGGGTAAGTGGAAGAGGTAAATCCTGCAGTGAACCAAGATGGAAGTAGTAGAGGGTGGTTTCTCGAGACCTGTTGATCATACGAAAAAATTTTAAGGACAAAAATTATTGAAAATTGTTCCATTGGCTGTTTCAGTTATTACGGGTTTTTCACCTTGATGCTTGGTTTTGATGTAAAATGAAAAAAACGAAAGAAGTTAGTAATTTTTTTCCATCAAAATGACATAAATTGAAAAAAAATTGATAAATTTTGAGAAGCACTGATTGTGTGATAATTTAAATATGCGGGAACAATAGATAATTGCGTTTTGTACAATTTCTCTTTATGTAATCCCCTTCCCCTTTCACCGAAGACGTGCTCAATTTAGATGTAACGGATGTAAAGAATAAATGTAGTAAAAAATGTATGAAATTTTTTTATTTTTCAGGTTAATATGAACAAAATATTTTATTCACTTTTTATTGATAAAATAAATAATTTTTGCGAAAAAAAATTGTAGGATGATTGGCCATCAATAATGAGGGAAAAATTCATACGATTTTCGTCTCAACGTCTATTTTTCAAAAATAGCTTCCGTGAGTCAATAAAGGTGTCTCAACTCCAGCTTCGGCTCTTCCAAAGAATTGCTTCAGTTTAACACCCCCCCCTCCCTTCTATTGACGCGTAAAAAAATAGTTCAAGGAGATTATTTATTGGCCGATAAGCGAGGGTATAATGAATTCATTATTTTGAGGACCAATTTATCACGAGGAAATTATAAAATCAGTCTCGTGACCGCCATGTCTCTTTGAATTTACTCAATTAAATCGAAAATTCCCTCGGGCCCTGGACGAAGGCGAGAAAACCGCAAATAGAGCGATTTCTCGTTACGAAGTCGTGTCGCGTCATCGAGCAATTTCCGTGTGATTGTAAACGAACAAAGCTTTTAGTTTCATAGCGCAATAAAAAATGTCTCGGGGAAATTTGGCGCTGCTGAGTGGTATTTTTCGAGTGGCTAAACTGGGTCAATTTTGACGTGCTAATGAAAGTGCGCGAATACGTGAATGCGATTCATTACACTCGTATCTAGGATTTCGGTTTAATCAGAGTCTATCTTTTTCATTTTCGATATCTTGGCGAATTATCTCGAATGTAGGTATGATGAAAAGGTTGGTGGGACTTTCAGTTTTTAATTTGAAGTAGTTATTTTGGCTTCTTCGCGGTAGTAACATCATTGCCCGAAATGAACGTTAAATTGGTGGTTTTGGTTTTTTTCGGGGTAAGTTGAGTAAAGTTTTGCAGTATTTTTGGAGTTTTTGGGAATTTTTTTTCAGCTTTCGTTGTAAATTTTTACGAATTAATCTAATTTTTGAAAATTTTCAAAACTTCACAACAGTTATTCTTTTTTGATGGTCGTTCGCAAATGATTCATCTTTAGAATGAGTTGTTCGTTCGTGAACGTCTTGTTCAGAGAAATGAATCGTTGAATTTTAGCGGATTTTCAATGTTATTTGCCAAAAAAATTCACTTTAGTGATTCTTTTTCAATAATCGTTCACGAATGATTCACCTGTGAAATGAGTCATTCGTTCGTTCGCGAACGACTATTTTGGAAATTTTTTTTACAATTTTATAAAATGACTTGCTGAAAATTTGGGGTCTTCTGATTCACTCACATTGGTCGTTCGCGAATGATTCATCAATATGAGTGATTCAGACGTTCGCGAATGATGCGATTCAGTTGGTGATTTAGTAGATAAAGTTTTCAACAAAATTATAAAAAAAGTCTTGTAAATTGGTATCAATCATTCGTAAATCGTTCGCGAATGATTCGTTCTTAGAAAAACTTGTTTGCCGGTGAACGATTGAATATTTTTGGAAAGAACATAACCAAAAATGTACATAGTTCTGAAAAAATTTTTTGTAAACGATTTACGAGCAGAAGTTATTCAATCGTGCGAACGAATCGTTTATTAAATGACGTGAAATTTTTTCCGAACAATGAGCATTTAAAAATAGAACGATTTTTTTTCTCGGTCTACGTTTCAATCTCTTAATTCAAGGGCAAGGATAGCGATACGATATTACACAAATCACGGTAATTTATCAATATCATCCGACGTCGCGATTGCAACATTACACAGCCTAGGACGCGATTCGATTCGAGGAAAAGGAACACGAGACTCGGAAATATACTTGGCCGCGTCGTCTAGTCAATCAAAACGAATTCAATTCGATACTTTCTTTTCCGTCAGCCGCGACCTCAAGGCGGATTAGACGCCTTTCATACCTCGATGACCCATCGGTTATCAATTTCGTGTAATCTATTTCGCCTTTTAGCATTTAGCTGCCGTTACATAACTAAGCGAGTTATCGCTTCATACCACCTTTTGACCTTTTTATTGGAAAATATAACGAATTAATTCAACGTCTCCGGCTAATCTCGCGTCTTGATATCAATTTAAGGACCACTACTATATCGACGCTTTTCACGTAGCGCGTTTTAATTAAATCGTTCGTCGAATTAATCGAGCATATAAAGTAATTAATAGCGCCCAACGAGCACCATGTTCGTCCCAAATCGTCCAACTATATTGCTCGGATTAAGTGAAAGTTTATCGTGTTCCTAGGAGATGTTTCCATGTAGAAAACATTGTTTTTAATAGCGCAATTCGAAGGCGTGCCGAATGCCAAAGTAAACATCAAAACGGAGATACTCGTACTTCGTTATGTAAACGTCGGCTCGGACGTTTAAGACGTGTTTGCTTATTTGCGAGATTCTAAAGGTATTTTTATTTCTTATTTTCACAGGGTTTAGCCTACTCGATCGACGAAAGGCAAAAATTAGGCATTTTGGGATTAGTACCGCCCGCAGTCCAAACGCAAGAACAGCAATTGGAACAATGTCGCGCGAACCTTGCTCGATTGTGCGAACCTCTCGATAAATACGTTTATTTGTCTAATTTATCGGTGAGTGTTGTCCACGGATTAATGTGTCGTGCGATAACAAGCTATGAAAATTTATAGTTTTTGAGCTGAGGAAGGGGGAGAGGTGAAGGAGGGAACTACGCTGGATTATGTGGCTAGTGGTGATTTAACGAATAACCTTGAAATTATGCTGTAAAGAAGTGAAAATCAACTTGTGGTGGTATTTTTTTTCGAAAAAAATTCCCTCGCTGTACAATGACGTGTCGCCGTGACATGATCGTGACATGTTACCACTACAATAACATGTTACTACAATGGTATATTACTTTGACATGTCACCGTGATATGATCGTGACATGCCGCTGTGACATGTTTATGACATGTCGCCATGACATGATTGTGACATGTTACCACTACAACGACATGTTTATTTGACATGATCGCGACATGATGGTAACATGTCACCATAATATGATCCTGACTTGGTGATATGACGATGATGTATCATTATGATATAAAATAATACTAAAAATGTGAATTTTTTGTTGACGAATTTACGTTTAGAAACTTTTGATGAAATGCATTTTTACTCCATTTCTCACGGTTTTCCAGTAAAACGCCAAAAACTCCTTTTGAACGACTTTTTTTACGATAACTTTACAAATTCCAAGACACGAGTTTAAATTTACGTCTTAAATAGCCTTTATAGGGACGAATTTTTTAATGAAGAAACTTCCTACGGGTAGAAGCTGCTCTATGGATTTTAATTATACCGCTTAAGTTTTCGCAAATCGTGTTGAACCGTTTGATTAAAAATTGAAAAATCCTCCCTCTTGACCTCTCCTCTCGTTATCACATCGCCTAATGTTATCGCCGTGAAGAAAACATCCCTACGAATAATATTATTACATCTCTTGCGCTTTAGGAATCGAACGAAAAATTGTTTTATAAATTATTAACGAGCAATGTCTCCGAATACATGCCATTGGTATACACTCCAACGGTGGGAGAAGCGTGCCAAAAATTCAGTTTACTTTTCCAAAAACCTCCTCGCGGATTATTCATCACGATTCACGATAAAGGCCACGTATACGATGTGCTGAGAAACTGGTAAGCGCGATAAATCGAGGTGATGGAGAAATTCGCGAATATAAAATGCGCTGTGATACTTTCCAGGCCCGTTGAAGACATTAGAGTCATCGTGGTCACCGATGGCGAACGTATTCTAGGTCTTGGTGATTTAGGAGCTAACGGTATGGGAATACCCGTTGGAAAATTATCGCTTTATACCGCTTTGGCCGGTGTCAAGCCTAGTCAATGTTTGCCTATTACTTTGGACGTAGGCACAAATACCGAAGTACGATGACCTTTGTTGATAACATCGCCAAATCTTCCGATGGTATTAATTCTGTACGATTATAATTATAGAGCATTTTGAAAGATCCATTATACATTGGTCTACGCCAAAAACGCGTTGTCGGTCAAGAATACGACGACTTCATCGAAGAATTCATGCAAGCGGTTGTTCGACGTTTCGGACGTAATTGCTTGATCCAGGTAAATATCACGCCCTTGCTCGTCGTATAATTCGAGCACGAACCTTGATAATCATCGAACCGTCACCGTGTTAATTTCAGTTCGAAGATTTCGGCAATAGCAATGCATTTCGTTTATTAGAAAAATACCGCCACGATTACTGCGTATTCAACGACGATATCCAAGGTACAGCTTCGGTAGCCGTTGCCGGTTTACTCGCCTCGTTGAAAATACTCAAGAATCGTCTCTCCGATCATACGATCTTGTTCCAAGGCGCCGGAGAAGTAAGTAAAAGCGTAGTGAAAGTGATCCCAACTCGAATATACCTATTAAAGAGATCGCCCTCAGGCTTCCTTGGGTATCGCTCAACTCTGCGTTATGGCCATGCAAAAAGAAGGCACGTCTGAGCAAGACGCCAAGAGTAAGATCTTCTTAGTCGATTCGAAAGGTTTGATTGTGAATAATAGACCAGAAGGTGGCGTCACCGGACACAAACAAGTATTCGCCAAAAACCAAGAACCAATCAAGGACTTGTACGAAGTTGTCAAAAAAGTCAAACCGTCCATTTTGATAGGTTTGTTATTTTTACGACTAATTTTAACGAATTCCCAAGCTCGTTAATCTTTTTACCATCATTAATCACGTCTCGTCTGACTGAACGGATTAAAATGTCGTCTGAATTATTAATACGCCGTTTAATAGATAAAACGTATCAAGAGGGCTCGGATTTTAATTAATGATCTGCCATTAAACGATGAGATATAACCATAATGTAATTTTGCAGGAGCTTCTGCCATCGGAGGCGCCTTCACCAAAGAAATCATCACCGAAATGGGTAAAATAAACAAAAGCCCGGTCATATTCGCCTTAAGTAATCCAACCCACAAAGCCGAATGTACCGCAGAACAAGCTTATAATTATACCGAAGTAAATATCTCATTATTTTATTCAATCATCGCGCCATTTTACAAACCAATATTCACCTCCAGGGTAGAGCCATCTTCGCCAGCGGTTCGCCATTCGATCCCTATGTATATCAAGGCAAAAGATTCGAACCTGGTCAAGGTAATAACGCCTACGTATTCCCAGGAGTCGGTCTTGGCGTCATTTGCGCCGGAGCTGCGACCATCAGCGATGAACTATTTCTGATGAGCGCTCAGGTAATTTTAAAAACAATGCTATTTCTTGTCAAAGGAACCGGTGCTATCTGAAAATTCGTACGTTTTGTAGACTTTAGCCGATTTAGTGCAAGAGAGTGACTTGGAAGTGGGAAGATTGTACCCTCCGTTACAAAACATTACTCAATGTTCCATTAAAATTGCCACCAATGTTATGAAAGCCGCCTATCAAACTGGTAAATATATGTGTGGAGTTATCAATTCATAAATTCCCCCTTTCCCGTGTATACACTCGTACACCTTTATTAATATATTTTGATTTATTTGCAGGTGTCGCTACTACATTGCCAGAACCTTGCGATTACGAGAAATACGTCAGATGCCAGATGTATTCTACGGATTATGAATCTACTGTACCATCCACTTACCAGTACCCAAACTAATACGTAATATATTTCTTTTTTGTAGCATGTTTGGTATTTTTTGCGTGTTTTGAGTGTTTTTGTGTTATTGTTCCAGGCTCAAAATTATAATAAAACACGCAATATTAGTTTACGAAGATATCCGCGGAAATAGGATCAAATTCATCTCGTTTTTTTCTTTATGATTTTTATTCTTTTGTTGTGTTGACTCTTTTTAAAAAATTTGTATTCCTATGAAATAGCTACGAAAAGGTGCAAATTACCAATGCAATAATTTATTTAAAAAGCAAATACTTTTTATTTTGTTATGTATTTAAAATTTTACGAAGGTGTGTAAAATCGTTTTATTTTATAAAAATGACATAGTACGTATTACGTGTGATAATGTAAACTATCTGTATATTTGTTTTCCTTTTATTTTATTTTTTTCGTTGGTATAAATAAATTGGTTTGATAATTAGTTTATTGTTTTTGATCGTGACTGGAATCGTTCAAATGATGAATAAGAATGTGTGAATGTGTGAAAACTTTTGGAAGTTGCGCTGGGCTAGATTTTTTCATTCGGTTACCATATGAAATAGATCTGTTTATTTAAATATAATGCGAAGATGCAGCTGCAGCTGTCTGCATACTTGCACAGGTAGGTACTTACACTTACTTACTACCTACGTACTTAACGATGTAAATAAACAATTAATTTACATTCATCGAGGTGTAATTTCGTGTATCAAAGTTACGTTGTAATAACAAATAAACATAACGTGAATACAATTTATTTATACATTAACAATGATTTATATTTTGAAACATAAAAACGTGCTTGGAGCGGTAATCCATTTAACTAAATTAGCAACAAAGTAAAAAAAATCCAACAAAATAACGAGAAAAATTGATTTACACACAACCCTACGGAAACCTTAGCTATTCTAATAATTGAAGACGTAAACGAGCGTAGACTTTTTCGAAGCTTAACGATATGTTTAATTGGGCAAGATTGTCGGCCTTTATGATTGTTACGAGATCATCGAAGTAAGTATGTTGATGTATGTTGTGTTGATGAGTGAAGGTTTGTAAAAAAGGTGAAATAATTTACAAAATTTACAAGTCACAGCAATATAGAATGGAAGATTTGGAATAATTCGGTTTGCTCTTGAGATAAAATAGTTTAGGAGCTGTAAATAATGGCGAACAGGAAGATTTGAGATGATCCAAGGCTACATAGAAGATACAAGTAAATACCAAGTGGTAATGAGTTCTGTGAATTGGATTACAATTATGTATATTCCAATTGAAACAGAGATTTATGTAAAAAACAACCTCAAAATGTTTAAATTTTATCAATAATCTTTATCAATTTCAATTACCATTTATAATTAATTAATTTCAATTTTCAATATTTTCAAAATTCAGTAAGTAACTGATAAGAATTTTTCATTGATACTATAATTTTAATTATTTTCATCGTCCTCGCGTTAAATTCTTTCGTACTAATTTATCGTGATCCTAATAAGATTGCGTAAAACGGTACAAGTATCGATTTTATTTATAGAAATAAAAATAAATTAATAATTATAAAATATTAATGATCAATGCGATAAACGACATAAATTTTTTATTACCTAAAATTGAATTTTTTTAGCGAATTCAATTGCCGAAAAATGAGTTGGTAACACTGATGATAATTTGAATGCGAAATCATAAAAATGAATACGAAATGAACGCGCGTTTTACCTCGTGGAATTTTTCGATATTTCCGATTTAAATGTAATAATTGACCAAATTTTTATGATTAAAAGTGTTTAAAATCGTATTTAGTTGTCGAATTAATCGGAATAAAGTTATATCGAAGGTTTTCGTTTGGTTATTAAGTGTTAATCTAAGTTGTGTTGTGTTAGTTGGACGATGACAGATTACTTCATGTACTTTGGAAACTTGACTCGCTGTAAAATTAGGTGAGTAATTCAATCTTATTGTTGATATTTTTAGATCACAATGTAAAATGATGATATTATACGCATTATATAATAAGAACGATAAACTCGACTCGTCACGTTTTCGATATGCGTAACATATTGGTCGTCGAAATACACCGATAGGACGTATCGATGACAGTACAAAGATGTAATTAATAAAAACTGAATTAAAAAAGTGAAAAAAGAAATTACTAAGGCTGAAAATGCATGATCTTAACGCTCAATTCATCTAAGTATATAACACGAAACGTAAGGTAACAATAATCGAATATAGAATAACTATCATTTTGTAGTTACTAAAACACCGGATGAGAGTACTTGGAATCGACTAAGCTGAATTTGGAACCGGTGAACGCCAACATAATGTACATTATAAGCTCTAACGAGGAACTTTCCAATTCCTGTAACATATCGATATTTAATAAGTTTCAAGTTTTGCGAAGATAAAGAGAAGAATATGAAGAAAAGACGTTCACAACGACTGTAAAGTTTCAGCTACGCTCCGGGTGCAGCTAGATGCTGTCTAAGCGGATACGCGGAAAGTTTCTCATTTTGGAATTAATTTCCATGCGAGGATACTATATGGCGACCGGTCGCAAGTACTTTCGAATTCGTTTAGCGTGAATTTTCCATTCGGAAGCGTACATAAGTTCATCTTACCCGGGTCTCGATTCCGCCGGTTTTTTCATCTCTAAATAATAATTTCAGCGAGCTTATACCATCGTCCGATGAGCCTTTCAATTGAGAATAGCGATATTTCCAAATACACTCGTTCGATTGCGTATCGTACAAACTATAACCGTAATTCCAATCTATTCGAAATTCCGCCGGCGTACGCGGTTTGCCAGCCATAACGTTGTATTTTACAGTCTAGAAGTAAGTTATTGAGGGTAAAAGTATTAGCTTTTTGGTTGTTTTTTCCAGCATTTTTATCGCCTTACCCCGAGTCTTCTTACTGCCGCACATAACGCCGAATTCCACGATGATTCCATTTTCAGTAGCTCTTGCCTAGTTTCCACCGATAAATATTTTACGATGTTTCCGACTGCTGTGAATAATAGACAGTGTTGCCGTTCGTCGTATACGTCCGTTTCTTTAATTATTTTTAATTGCGATTCGTACGTTTTGAAAACGCAGTCACATTCTTGCCAGTCTTCGGGTTTTAGCTGAAATTTCTCATCATTTTGAAAACAGTTTGTAAAAAATTTTACAACGGAAATTCGCAGGATTTTTGAGAAAGTTTGTCAAAATCTAGGAAATATTACTCAGACATTGAAAAAATTCCTATTTAATGAGATAAAAAACTTCAGAGTAGAGAAAACTGCGAGTTTTTGAAAAAAAAATCGTATCAAAAGTGAGCGCGTAACTAGGCAGAACCGCCCGCTACGTACTAGTGGCTCTTCTACGTTCACGTTCTCGCTCAATTCATGTGACAAGAACGAGCGTGTGACGAAACGGCGACGAAACATGAACGTAACAGCGCCGCTTGTGCTTAGTGGGAAGTTTTAGAGTTTCGGGCTCAAGCACGGTGACGCGACGCGGCCACTAGTGCTTCGCGGCGGAACTACGTAGCGAGTCGCGATTACTTTTCGAATATTTTTTTCTTGATAATTATCGAATTTTGCGCTCTAATGAATATGAAACTTTATGTTTATATTTATCTGAAGAATATTTCGGAAATATTTTCGAACCATTAAATCTATTTTTAAAATTTTTTCCCGGGTTCAAAAATTCAATTTACTTGGGCTACAAAAATCCGGAATACGGACCCGAACTTCGTGCATTAATTTCCCTCCGGCGATCCGCCATTTTTAAAAGGATTAAATATTTTAAGCATCATCCGGCAACGTTGTTTACTTATCCTCGATAAAATGTCGTTTTTTCTCGAACACGTCGCTTAATAAATTTCAAATACGAAACTCCGACGTAGAGAAAATAAAACCGTAACCCGAATTTTGCATTTTATATTCTATCTGTTTTTTTCCAACCAAGTTTTTTTCATTTTCGGAAGGTCGCCTGACAAAAATAAAACTAAAATGCTTACCGGGGGCGTAATAAAGAAATAAACCTCGGCTCCTTTGATAGCGAAGAAACGTAATTCGTAGGCATTCCAGATGTTAATTTTAGCCGCTTGTTGCCTTATGCCTTCGTTAACCCAGCCCATAAATTCTATCCTTTCGGCGGCGGAGCAATAACGATTGTACATTCTAATCTGAAAGCAGCATTTGGCGAAAATAGTACAAATACGTAGTTACGTACATCGGATTCCAACAAAGCAACGCGCCCACAAGGTGTACTTGGGTTCGGGATTTTCTCATTTTTGCAGAACGGCGAATTAGGGAGGTACAAAGGCTTACGATTGCCGACACCGAATAAAAGCTCAGCTCGGTGTGAAATTACCACCGATGAAAAATAATTCGACAAATCGCTCGTATATGAGAGAATAGAGCTTTACAATAACGATAAAAGTAATGAATTTTGCTAGAAAAATGCTACGCGAGCTTTTTCACGCGTCATTTGCATTTCGCCGACTTATTTATTTTTCATTCGATGTAAAGATATTTTTCTCGTATGCGTTTTCCTTTTTTTTCCGCGTTTTATTACAGATGAGGGTTTTAGGGTTATTTTTTTGTAAACTCGCATAGAGACCTTTTCCCCGAAGGTATTAATATTCGAGTTGACGATTTTATACGAACGGAGATATGGAGGATGTGTCGAGCTAACCTTGTTTCTTTTCTTTTAGTCGATCGTAAAGTTTCTTTTGACGAATTTGAAAATTCCCCGGCGCGAATTCTGCAACGAATAAGAAGTTCGGAATCCGCGAACCGTGCAATTACCACCCATCTTAGCTTGGTATCTTTTTACCAAAATACATATACCGAAATAGAGTATTATTTTAACACCTACGTGCTTTGTTGGCAAAAATTACCGAATCGTGTGGTACGTTTTGAGAGGGTGAAAAACGTCGTCGTGTTTACTCTCGGCGAGAGAAATTTATTAAAATATACAAATATAACTTCTTACGCCTTTGCGATTTTATTCTTTTTTTGTGGAGTTAATTCGACAAAATCGGCCAACCGGAAGGTTCGTTTTTCAACTTTTTTAAATTGAACAAATGACTATGAAAAGTTTTTATTTGAAAGACGTTGAAGTGTTTTTTTATATTTTTTTTTTCGGTGTAAATTTTTGAAACGTTCGTGACGCCGACTTGTGTTTTTGAGGCTTGATGAATATAAACATGTGAATTACGAGTTTTCGTTCAAAATCAGAAGTGTTGCGGAATATCGTGGGATATTTCGAGATCTAAAATGGCATCGTGGGAAATCAGAAAAATTGAAAATTTTCAAGTTCATTGTTTCTGCATTTCACAAATGATACTTTTTAGTTACTTTCAAATTCAATGATATTAATAAAATGGCGCCGCACAGTGGGCCAGAGTCATGATTTGAAACGCGTAGAATTCAAATCTGATGTCCATTTTGAGCTAGATCCCTCCACCTCCCCGGTAAAGGGGATGAAAAATTGAAGAATTGGTTAAAAAAAAAAAAACTTTTCGTCATTTGTGATGATTTTGGGCTATTTTGTGAAAACAAAAACCGATTTTTCCCAAAAAATAGCGTTTTGTAGCAAAATGTACCATCGCAGCGGTAAATTACTTACTTTCAAGCAATCCTAATAATCTAATATCATTAAAATCTGGACCCTGAGGCAGATCGCTTATGCTTATCTGCCTTACAGCCTTTACAATTTTGTACTTTGTGTAGCAACTACGGAGAGGGGGAAGGGGGAAATGGTGTTACATGCAAAATCAGTTGGTTTGAACCTTCTTCAACAAAACTACATATGTTTCGGCTTTATCCGAGGTAATCGATTTTTCGACTTTTAGTGCACTGGATCAAATAAAAATGTCCCACTGTGGCGTCGCGTCATCCTGAAAATCCCCCGCTTCATGGTGAAACCATCTATATTTCAAAAGCACGATTAACAACCTTGAATATCACCGTTGTAACACCAATATGAGAACAATGATTGAAAATACACTTTTATAAATTCAATAGGACACACTTCTCTCCATTTTCTCGATGAGCAATAAAATCTCTTAAGAATTTAAGCAATTTGCGCTCGCTCGTAAATCCTCGGCACGTCAAAATTCGTAGCAAAACACGAAAATAACATCTTTTGCTTTGAAAAAAAAAGAAGAAAAAAAAAGAAGCGAAAATACAAGGCGATATTTCACACGTTCGACGTCGTCGTGTACAAAATGAATATCATAAACAGGAAAGTAAAGTAAAAAACTCGGTTCGACCTTTCAATTTAGAGATTAAGTGAGTCTCGAGTAAAAGCCCTTTTACGCGATAAGTTATTTGACGACGACGGTGGAAAAAAAAAGGGATAGTGGGAAAAAATATGAAATCTCGACGTACGAAATGAATTTCGGGTTGCGCTAAAATGTCAATTCATTTTTCACCCGATTCGCCCCGTATGGTTAATTTTTCTCTCGGCGTCGCTACGTCATTGATCGCGTCACGATGGGGTCTGGCACGCTAGAAGCGAGTGGCAGAAGATTGAGCAAATCTTACCTCGAGTTGCAATAAAGCTGAGATATTATCGGAAATATATTTCAACCATTGCGATAAAATGGCCGGCGTTTCGCAATAAATAATTCCGGATTTAACGCCGTTCAAACCATATACTTCGAAGCCATTCGGTCGTAGTTTATCAGTTCCGTGAATGTATCTCGTCACGTATCCCATACTAAGTGGTACTGTCATACAAACGCCAGCAAAAGGAAACAGTACGTTTCAATGCGATGGAAATTTTCGTAAAATCGTTTGAATGGAAAAAAACCCGCTCGCGAGATAATATTTACCTAGCGTAACGTCGACCCATTTTTTGCTTAATGTTAAAGTTGTCGAATTGGTAACTGAGTTCGAGTTTTCCGTCTGATTTTTCGATTCTTCTTCGCATTTCTCTACACGCAAACACGTCGAGTTATATTCGCGTGTGTACTCGTATTTACTATTTACGTAATCTACTCGCAAAATCCGAGCTGAGATTCCGGTGCATGTTACACATGCACCGATACCCGTTCTACAAAAGAAAAACCATTACCATCTTTTTTCAAAAACGGTGTCGCAGCTCTGTAGTATTTCACGGTGAGCATAATCAGATCGCCGGCGTTTCTTAGAATATTTACGGCTTCGTCGTGAGTACAATGTACGATCATTTCTCCATTCACTGTACCAAAACAAGAACGCATTGAAGTGAGATTTTTCAAAAATGATAATATCGTAGCCTGTACCTTTTATGATGGCGTCGCCCACAAACAATTTACCAGTTTGGTCGGCCGCTTGGTCTTTGAATATTTGAGATATCATTATTGGTAAGTTGTGCTCCGCGCCGCCTTTGATGCTTAGTCCGAGACCTGTTTTTTCATCTCGAACGATTTTCACTATTCTAATCTGCAAATGACCGAGAAAAGCGTAACTTATGTTTGTTTTTTATTCGCTGAGAACGTACGTGGTTTCTTATTTCGGGAGAGGGGGGGGGAGAGGTCGAGGTGAAATTTTCAGCGCATTCGCTCCTTTACTCCACTGTGGAGGCGGGTTTTTCGTTTTTCCCTGAATATTGGCAAAAAACACAGTTGCCCAAAAATACCCGTCTGCGCTTGTATTATCAAATGCATTTTCTTGTAGTGATGTTTTTCACATTGGATCACTTTATGTTTCATCTTAGGGTGTCGAAGGTGAGGGGGAGGGGGTAAAGGGGTCGAATGGAAAAATCGACTACAGCGCTAACGTGCGCGTTGCACATGTTTTCTCCGAGTGAAACAATAACTTTGAGACACAATTTTTTTGGCTCTACATTTTAGAGGTCTGCGCCCCCTGAGGAGGGATGATACGAAAAATGCAATCTCACGATGAAAAAATGTAGTAATAACAAATACCTATTGATAGACATCAAAATATTGAAATTTCGCCGGTAAGAAATTTTTCCAGGCCGTTTCAAGAATTCGTTACTCCACAGAGGGGCAGAGGGGGGAAGCAAGAATGCCTCCCGGTCTCAAAAATTTTGTTTTTGTATCAATATTCATCATACCAACATTTATACTTCTTTTATGAAATGAACTACAGTTTGCGACTGGTACTGTAAGTGAATCTGTTATTTATGAAACTACATAACTCCAAAAAGTCAACTTTTCAGGAGAGACAAAAAACATATTATCTTCGGTTCTTCTAAACCTATCGATTTGAAACTATAGTA
This sequence comes from Maconellicoccus hirsutus, assembly GCA_003261595.1. Taxonomy (NCBI): domain Eukaryota; kingdom Metazoa; phylum Arthropoda; class Insecta; order Hemiptera; family Pseudococcidae; genus Maconellicoccus; species Maconellicoccus hirsutus. The sequence continues at coordinate 43,752 of QBDW01000892.1, forward strand.
TGTTGAATACTATCATAAAAGACACCTTTTACAACTTTTACCCAAATTTTCCGA